>JAJEKV010000652.1:0-125541 GCA_021234155.1 Isoetes taiwanensis
TAAAAATATCTATTTCACTAGCTTGTAGATTGATGTTCTACATCGAAGCGGAATGGTTGCCAGTACATATAAATTGAAGTGTGTCTTCCTTAGCTTGTTTCTTTTCCACTTTCCAACATGAACCGCAAATATCTGTACTTCAGAGATATCCCTTTTTGCAAATATGTTTCGATTTGGGTCATGACAGTTACACATATTAACTTTTGTAGATTTTTTGAGGCGTGCAGCAGCTTGCTTTACTTTCAAAGCTTACCAAATTCAGAAAGAGTAAGAGGTAAGAACTAATTTTGCTTCAAGACTGTTATCTTGAGTGAAATAGATGTTTTCAAATTCTTTTTTTAACCACCGGCTTTGGAAACCAAAGAATCTCTTTGCGGTATTCAATTGCGCCACAGGTACCCTAGCTGCAATTAAATTTGATATATCTGCTGTATCCATTTCTTTAAAATATTCAGTTGTTCTGACCATAACGATGCTCCATTGTGTTCTGCAAAACTCAAAACGAACCGCCTTTGCAATACATATCAATTGAACTGCTGCAAATCCTCCTTTTCTTTGATCGTGGCGTGGTTGCCTCCTTGTAGTGGCATTGAGATATGAAGAATAAGCAATGTTTTTACATCATTTGGCAATCGCGATCAAATGCAACTAAATTATCAGAAGATGCATGCAAGCTCCTCTGGCACATTATCAGAAACTTTGATTTATCCAAATGCTGGATCAAATCCCTGAGCTTTACCTAAGTTGCCTCTTGAGGAATTAGAAGTGGACATATCAGATGTCAATGGAGGCAACCTCGAATGCAACCACTTAAAATTCAGAGAAAAATTTACTGCCTTTGTTGTCCATTGTCTTGCTGCTTTCCATTATTAGCATGTTCCATAAAGAAAGCATCTTTATTTCTTGTTATTACATAATGTTTTCCTGCAATTGCATCCAAATTGTTTGTCATATTATGTTGACCTCCTGTCTTTCTTGGACCATAGGGTCTGTATATATGCTTGATATAATGGGATACCTTTGCATACTTAGGCATCCCTCTAAACTAGTGACTGGGTGGAGTATAATAGTTTGGCAGCTCCTCAATTGTAGTAGCAATTATGCGAGACTATATTGTGTCATATATGCATATGCTTGGTGTAATAGGATACCTCTGCATAGGCATCCCCGAAATTAGTGACTAAGGTGGGTATTGTGGTTTGGCAGCTTCAAAAGAGTGCTTGATTACAGTTTTACTTTTGTATTACAAGATATGTTATTTGTTTTCTTCCTTATTCTTGCAGCAACCCTAACCTCAAAAATTGGCATGTATTTAAAAGCCTATGCTATTCCTTATGTCGTAAGATTTGTATGGACTTGCCTAAACCATTTTTGATCCATAGAAATATAAGCGCCAGAATATTAGCTTTTAGATGGCCCTATGGAGTATTGTCCCCTACCCCCTCCCCTTTTTAAGTTCTTGGTTCTTCAGGTGGTGTTCATCAGGTCCTTAGATAGGTGGGCATGGAGGGTGGCATGCATCTAAGGTACAATCCCCTTGAGTTCAGCCAGCTTTTTTTTCCCACCTTCATGTATTTGGCATTTATTTTTGTTAGGTTTTGGGCATCACGTTTATGCGTTTGCTATATTTATTTTCAATCCTACTGACCATGGATTAATGATTCTAGTTATATGCTGGGTTCCATTCTTTGGAATTTAAGTGATTCATACAGAAAACAACAGCTTACTTCTATTACTTGGAATCTAAAGAGTTAATATTGCTTTCCATGCATTGGAATCAGGCGACCCGCGTTGATCCATTGCATAACATGAAATCTGGACTGTTAATATTACAATATAGAACTGAAGATGTGAATGGGCATAGCGTTTATTCTCCAGACCAACATCCCAATATGGTACTACTAGCGTGCAATTTAGTTGTTATAGAATGGCGTCATAGAGAGCTGTGGGCCATTTGGAAGGGCAAATATATTTTATAAATAATCTTAACATTTTATTTTCATGTTTTTGAGGTTTAAATCAGAAGTGGCCAGAAACAATAATTAGCTTTTGAACATGGGGGTGGTGATCTTACTAGAACTATTTATCATGAATGATCGCGCCCAGTTACTACCACAGGTCGTCGTGGTGCATCAGGAATCTAAGGTTCAAGGCAGAGTCAGCAGCACATAGCAAAGTGATTGATATGTGCATTGATTCACTGGAGGTTGCATAGAAATTTGTGGTGGCCAGAAATGAGTGTTTTAGAAGTCCACAAACCTACTTCTTGTCTATTTGTCCAAACTAGCACGACCAGCAGGTTGTAATTTACAAAAAGTAAAAATGCTACCTGGCTAATCTCTTATAGGATAGGGCCAGGGTAAATGGCAGAATACATGCATGCCTTGTAGGCGGAGAATGAAGCCAGATAATGCGGGCTGCTGTGACGGTCACATCCTTGCCCCCTTAACAAAATGATATTTTGTCTTCTTCTGCCATTTCAATCTGGTAGTGCCACACTAATTCTTTTTGGCTGTTTCCGAATGATATTTCTTCCATCCAGCATTTGGCACCCTTACAGTAACAGCCTATTCTCTATTCACGGGTTTTGGGAAGTGCTGAAAGCAAAAATTAGATGGATGAAATGTATAGTGTTCCAACTTGAGTTTGTGGTAAGGTTAGGTTAAACATGACCTCCTATTGCTTTATGTCATTTGCTTCTGTACCAATGCAGATTGTGAGGGACAAATTTCCTTTTACGAAGACTTCTGGTGCACAATTATTATGTACTTTCTGTGTTTATGGAATCTATGGAAGAATGAGTAGATGTCTGGTACCTTCATGGGTTATACTGCCTTCATGTCGTACAGAGCCATACCTGGGGCATGCGAGAGGAGTTTTCAGGTGACCTAACTCATTTCGGGAGACAACAAAATCTTGAGTTAGAAATGAAATTCATTTCACCATTACATACATTTAATAACTGCTGAGTGAGTGAATGGACCTGTCTAATAATAATGACTAGTTTTTTCTGTTTTATCATAGACTAGAGTTTATAGAAGTTATTCATCCAGATATTGATGCAATGAGAGTGGCAAGATGACCTCGTCAAAAGAAAGCTTATCCTCAGTTTGGAGACAAGTGAGACTGTTTATGAAGTGGGGATAGAAGATCCTTCTGTGTTATCTGAAACTATTGCAAGAATATTGCACCATGTGGGGAAGTTGTTTTGAACCTTTATGGCCCATCTTAAAGAAACTACATCAAAGGTATGGCCATGTCCTCTACAGGTGCATTGATATAATGTACTTGTGATAAATTATCAGGCCAGAATTCCGACCCATATGTTAACTTGTGCGTTTCTGCCTGTACTACATATTGTTCAATACAGTAATTGCCGTGTAAAATTGATCATAAGTTGCTTGGTTCATTAATGTTCCTGGTATGTTTCTTCTTGTTTCTCTTGTGTATTTCATGCAATCCCACTTTGATATTAAGTAGTTGAACTTGTTTAGACATAGAACCTATGTATCATTGATTAAAGCATGTGACTCCTGCTGCCAAATCATCCTGCTTGATGTTGCTTTCGAACCAATGGTTTGATGCAACACCCTTAACTGGTGTTTGCGAATCTGTGGACCATTACGTCTTAAAGGTTTGCCAGTTCAGATTATGAGCCCATGGGTCTTAGTTGGAGTTCATCGTCGAGAATCCAGTTTAATTTTAAAAGCCAATAAGTTTCATTCTGATGCAAAAGTACCAATCTAGTTGGTCTTTTTGGATAATTCCCAGGCGTCTCCAAAACATTATTGCTTTTTGTAGACAATGGAGTTGCTACCATGCCGTTGCAGAAATTCCAAGGTTGGTCATGTTTGGGTTGAACTACAGACCATCTGGTTACTGGGTTCAATTCGGGACTGTTAAGCCAGTTTTTGTGTTGTTTGGTTTCGCCATATTTGTTCTTGTACTTAAATCTCATTTGGCTATTTTAAGCAAGTTTGTGCAATGGAGGAACATAAATGGTAAATAAATTTGCACATCTGGTCAATTTTAGGTTGGGACATGCGCTGGAATGCGGGTTTGTTTGGCATTGGCCGGGGTATCTGCATTTGGCAGGAAGCAGATCGAGCAGGTTGTTTGGTTTGTGTTTAAGAAGCGGATGGGGATACAACCATAGCTGAGTCAATACTACCATCTTCAGAGGGCATGCTGAAACCAAACCTGGCGTGGAGGGCGATGTTTCATCTGTAGATGCACTACTTGATACATTTCTCAAAGCTGCAGAAGCGGTCATTAAGCGGCAGCAGAAAGAGGCAACAGAGGCAGAAAGAACCTTCCAGCGCAGAAGCTTAACAACTAAAGGCATATCTTACTACAGCAACAGTGGAACACAACAACATTTAGAGGTTGAAGGAAGTGTAGAAACTGCTGAGAAAAATGCACAGAAGCACTGTCAGATGCAGCTGCAGTTGCATATACAGATTATTTTACAGCTTGTCGCAGTCTGGATGCCTCTACTGCATTGGTTAGAAGCTGAAGAAGAGAAACAAAGCAATAACCAAGCAAAATCGGGAAACCAACATAACTAGTCCTCAAATTTTCCTTTTCTTTTTGGTGAAGACGGACACCAGCTTAAATATCTGCATTTTTTTTGTAAATAACTTTTGATGTTGGTAAATGCCCTTTTTGGAACCCTTGTTTATGACTATGGCAAAGGGAATTCTTAGAGAAAATTGGCAGAGCCATGGTGGTTTTCTTCCTTTTAAATTATATTCCGCAGATTTGAGGCAAGGAGCTCTCTGGAACACATTAGACAAATATCCTTTGAACGTGCTGCAGTTTTCCTTAAGAAACTTTGAAACTTAGTGGTTTTATTTTTGGATCACATACATCTATATGTAGGGCTTCAAAATATTTTGATAAAGCTTCATGATCGCGAGGTATGGGGAAAGAACTTTTGAAAACCGGCTTAACATGGGCGGGACTTGCAGATAGCTCAGAAAGACTAAATATTACGCCCCATCTTTGAGATGCAAATTGTCGGCCCTTAGTCTTATGTTAAAATAAAATCAAACTTTGCGAATTTGTGAAACAAACACCAACTATTTTCACTAACTCTTCTCTCGCGATTACAATGCGTCAAAGGCCTTTCACGGTATCAGGCCATTGCTTTCCTTCATAGGAGCTACAGGTAGAACATACTCCTACTACTGACCACCGGTACCCTCTTGCACCTCCACATACTTGCTCAACTACTCACCACTTGGCGTTGCTTTCCGGTGGATTGCCGCTACTTCTTTCCTCACTACATAGCCAGAACCCAGTTGCATAGATGTAGATCTACATCAAATGCCAACAAATAGGAGGCGGTACTCCGGGATGGTATCTTGGAACTATCGAGGGGCTTCCTTGGCAGAAGGGAGAGTCTCAACTCTATTGCACTAGATATGGATCTCATTTTCCTCATGGAGCATGGGAACATCTTGAGGAACCTGACTGTAGAGAACCTCGAACTATCGCATTTTGGCGTTCAACAAGTGAATAGGCAAACAGCGGCATGGGGGTTGCTGCTACAATGCCGTTACTTGTGAATAGCGCATGCGGTATGGCCGATGTAATATTATAACCGTATGACACATGCTACTTTCCCACATACCTGAGCAACTTTATAACACTCACTTCCGGTGTGGGATGATTGGAACTATTCATATGATGACATACAACAACACAAGCGGTTGGGCAGGTTATGCTTGGAACTTTAATGCAGCACAAAATGGGCGGTCGAGGTAGCCCACAGCGGAAGGCGTCTTCGCAGTTGAACCAGCGAGAGGTAAGCTTGGTCAAGGATGTCGGATGACAACCATATTTCATGCTGCTATGGCGGCGAGTTTTCTTGTCGTTGATATCTTCGACACGGTTATTTAGCGGGTTGGCGCAATGGCAGATCTTCCGGTACTGACGGGGAGAACAAGGGGCGGCTCGGTGTGGTGGATTACCGTGAGTCGAAGGCGACGAGGATACGCACGGTGCTTTATTTTCCATTGGAAAGACACGGTGAGGAAGTGGACTCATACCGCCTTTGTTGGTGCATATACAGCGGGGCTCCCGTTAAATCCAGCACTCAACACCTCGAGGTGTCCCTGGGCTGCCCACTGGACTCTGACCAGATGCGGGGACCTATGCGAGATGCTTGAACATGATTTGGTGCGGGACTCTTGCCCAGCTCCCCACTTGACAATGCGTTGGTGACTCACTGCCCGGCGAGTTCTTTGAAAAGAATGTTTTAGGAGAGGCCACTCGGGAGAACCTCGGGCGTTACCACCTTCCCATAGCCGAATGGACCCCGATGATAGCCGAGGAACTCAAGCGTGAACTCAGGCAAGTCAAGTCCCTGCGCCCACGGGCCATGGAGACAATACCCGCTCCTTCCTCGAGAACAAAGAAAGCCGGGGTACCTCGCCCGAGTATCCCGGCCTTGAGATGTTTAGGTCTCACGGATCGGCATCCCAAGTTGGCTGGAGAGTGAGCAAAGGCTATGCGACCCACATGGACTACCATCTCGGGCAATGGAGTGCAGTATTTGCGGCACCACGACCGCTTCGGGGGCGTGCAGTCCCTCCTGACGGGCATGGCTCCCGGGTCATCCTGAGGGATGTCTTCAAGGAGCTTACAACGCTAGCTATGAAGGCAATTTGGATGTATCTGGTGAACTTACAATGGGTTGGGCCTCTCCAGGCATTCTCACGGTACATTATTCAATAAAAAGCAACGCAAGAAGGCTTCCCTTGATGGACCACTAAACAAATTGTGTCCATATACAAGGCGGTCTCGGTATGACCAACTATATAAATACTATTATGATTGGCTCTTTTACCAAAATTGTTGGTACGACATCCTTGAGCAACGTACGACAATATAGGCGTTGGGATGTCGCGACTCTCACACAAGCGGGCTTTTGACCCCGGGCATTCCACCATTGATCCATATCTTCACTCTGCTTGAACCACGATTGAGGATAGCGGGGTGGAATAGCGGAGAACCTCTTGTTGCGACGTGGATTCGCCAAAAAGCTTTTGACCACGATTACCCCGGGGCGTTATGGGGCGGATTGCGGCGGTTGGAGTCCCCTTGACTTGTAAAGCGTAATATAGGGCTATCGAGGGCATTATACGAGGGCCGCATCCATCATGTCGGGACGGCCGGTATTGGGTATGTCGGGGTTGCCCCTCTCCCCACACTCTTTAGCCTATACATTGACCATTTGGAAGATTGGCTTTTGCGACGCCAGTGCAGGCGCCCATCTCATACATCACAATCCGACAACCCATATATCTTTGCGGTGATGTCCAACCTCGGCCTATACTCGGGAGGACATGCAACATCACGGATGCTCTTGACACTTTTTTGCGGATGTTCATGCGGGGTTAACTTAGCCAAAACTAGGGGTCTTTGCTAGTTTGCGTCATCCCGTCGACCAAAGGCTTCATTCACTTACCAAGGACAAGATGTAGAGGTGGCTCAGGCCTACAAGTACTTGGGGATCGAGGTTCTCGCTACCATAGCGGGATCTTTGCCATCCCGGTTCTAGGCGGTGCGGCGGGTTGGAAAGCACCTCTATACCATCGCGGGAACAAACGGCCACAAAGGCGAGGTTGTATGCACAGGGCCACAGATCCACTTATTTAGGGGGCCTTGGTTGTAAGCCCGGTCCTCTTGTAGGGGTAGAAGTGTGGGGGTCGATTGATATCCCTCAACACGGAATGACCTCGGCAGGATAAAAAAGCCTTCTTGGGCAGGGCCTTGGGGTAAAGTCCCGCATTGCCAGATCCTACTCCGAGCAGGGTTTTACCTTTTCAGCGGGTGCATTGGGCGCCATATTATTTACTTCGGGAAGGTGGGTCGCTATGGGTGATACATGTTTATTCCAACCTTGTTTTGGTACGTAGCGATGGGTCTAGCGCCTCAAAGCACATTGGAAGGACAAACAAGCTTCGATGTGGTTCCCGTTGGGGAATTGGCACATGCAAACGAATCTTGTCTGGGTAAGCATAATTTCATTAATTATTGGACTTTGCCTAAGTCCATATGACTCCCAAATGGACCCGATTTTTTTAGAATATAGGGGTTTTATTTAGTAGAATGATGCAAAATTTTGAAATGCATTGTATCTATTTAGCCAAAAAGTGCCAACCCGAGTTTGTGTCTATGGCAATACGTAGGCGGTGGTGCCGCCACGGCGGTAGGCATTAGCAAATGCATAGTGTAGATTCATAGTCTGTAGGATCCGAATGAATTAGAACGAGGAGGTTCCGTGAGGATTACAATGAAAATGCGGTGCCATATCGCTGAACCAATATTAGCTCATGCGAATCAGCTTGAGTTGAGGTCGCGAGCGAGATAAACCAAAATAGCCTGAGAAATGAGACACCAACTTCGGGGAAGCTCCTTCATCGTGGAGGTTGATGAAGGATGGCGATGAGCGGATCACATCGGCGGGGAGGGGGTAAATTTTGCTTGATTTCCTTGAAACGCCATATTCTGGTGAAGCTTCGAAAGAGGTTGCTGAAAATGGAGGATGTTGGCTGCACTTGGTTCCGGTCGTTATTCAGAAGCTTTACAAAAGAAGGAAAAGAAGAAGCGCCGATGTAGCAGCTTTGGTATGAAACTCATCCTCGGCCTCCTATCAGATGGAGGAATTGGATATTTTGGATCTGTATGGCCCGGCAAAGCCATATGAGTTCAAGCGGGGGATCTAATTGGCGGTGGAGCTTTGGATATTGACATATTTAATATTATCTATTATCTATTATTATCTATTATCTTTGTTCAACTATCTCGTTCGAGGCATGTTGTTTAGTTGATATTTTTTCGTCCATCCATGTACTCCATTCCTATATGAATAGAATGGTTTGTCTACATTGAGGAACAGCCCTTGACATGCAATTTACGAATAGTAATATCTTGTTTCATCGAGGCACGAGGGGGTGCCCACTTTCCTTCGAGTAAATTAGGCGCCACTTTCCTGGAGTAAATTCCTACTTGGAATATAGATCTCCCCGAAATTGCGCCGCCCACTTTACCTTCAGATGGCTTGAAAGATAGTTTCATAGAAACTTCGCTTTCCCTGGCGGCCCGCCCACTTTCCTACTGTAGGCAAAAGCGAAACATAGTCGAGAACGAAGATAGAACGAAAGATAACAAGCCCGAATCATGCAACACGGTTGCATCATCACATCATATAAAGTTATGGAAATACATGACTCATAGATTATGTAGTATTGGTGATTCTGTAATCTCAAAACCATGTTTCCGGGACCCCACAATATGGATAGTAACATGATACTTTCGCTTTGGGGGTCTTCCTTTCGACCCGGTAGCTATACCATCTGACCGGGGGATCCCGAGGAGATCTTGGACTTCCTTGATCATGAAAATAAATCAAAGGTCATAAGGCAGAAATGAGGGGTATCAAAAAGGAGGGACATGGGAAGGTGAGGTATAGCAAAAGGAATGTCTTTATGCCCCCTCGAATCGCGGTTATATTTATAGCCATGGATTATTATTGATGCTTGTAGTAGCATTATTGGGTGTACATATGTCGAGTGGTATGTATGTATGCAATAATCTTTCGTGCAATACCATCAATAATTGCGTTGGTATAAATATATCTCAAGAAGATCCATGATTTTTGCCTTAGATCTAGCCGTATTGGTCTCACTACGGTCGGGCGTTGATTCCATCACACGCAAGATGAATCCACGCGAAAACTCAACGATGCCGCGGCGAGAGATACCCATGGAATTTCGGATGACCCGGTCGCTCTAAATCCCTCGCCATTATCACGATCCCGCCGATGTTATCATCCATCGATATGGAGCAGAGAGCATCAAATGTACATGATAGAAGATTTGGGGGGTTGCCGGTGAAAATGACGGGAAGAGTCCCCCCTAAGCTCGCTTGTCATCTTCTTGTAATCGGTAATCATGTATGAGATAAAGGCTATTGGTACAACTTGTCTTCCTATGTATGTGGAACGTCCCGGATCCCATGAAATTTAGCCGCCCCTTTGCCCTATGAATGTGATTAGTTATTAGTACGAGAGGTGGGCGCCCGCCCAATTTCCGTGGTATCTGGTTATCGATGCTCACGGTCGATGCGGCTAGAATGCGCCAATAATTGACAACAATAATTTCTCCGACTATAAAAGCAGCTCCTTGCATTCATCTCTCATAGCTTCCTTGCACTGATCGTCCAGGAGAACATCCGATCCTTCAAGTGCTACTTGAGCTGCTTGATATTAACGTGCTATGACTGGTGTTAGTCTTGATCCATGGCTCGGTCAAGCGGATGGATGGACTCGCAGTGCTGCCGGGGAGGCTCACGTGTGTTGTGGTCCCACATGTGTTGGCTACGTCGGCCGGGATCTTTTTGAATTTGAATGGCATCGCTGCGACGATGGCAAACTGATGAATAGATTGTAGACTCGGATATGATAATGTGCGACAATGATATAATAATGTTTGTAAGGATGTAATAAGCATAGTCAATATTATATAATGTAGCGTGCACGAGTACTTCGATGGTGTGCTCTTTCATCTCCTCATTTGCACCTCCACTTCACTTCATGTTTGATGGCGTTTACTACTTGCTAGTAAATTGAAAGCCCAATTTGTGGCGAGAGATAGCGAAGTCTCAGATTTAAGCAACAAGATTGGTTGTGAAATAAATTAAATTAAAGGTTTAGTTTCTGGGGCAAGCAAATTGGAAGCCATTTTGATTAGGAAAGTAAACTAGGAATTATAAGACAAAATGGGTTGCGGTTATCATTTGAAAAAAAGTAATTACAATTGTTCATAACATATTTCATATTTTGAAATCATAAATCGCTCATTGCGGAGGCACCTCTTCAGGGAATGATCCTCTTGGGTTCTTCATTTGGAGGTTGTTGTCTTTGCCTCTTTCATCTCTTCCATTTTTTGCCCACCAAAAATCTTGGGCCTGGGTTCCTCATTCTCCCTCACACACACACCACAGTTTGTCTTGGGTGTTCTCTCCACCTCTTCCTCTACATCTTGGCCCATTTTAATGTGTTGGGGGCGACATCCTCTCCATCGAGTTGTCCCTTCACGTGTGTTTTTCCATATAGCGGCCGGTCTCGGGATCCCTCGCAACCTCTTCCTCAAACTTTGGGGCGCCCCTCAATAATGTCACAGTATTCACCCGGTCGCGGTCCACTGCCGGTCTGCGTTGGCGTTGTATTTTCTTCTCTGAATAGTTCCCAAATCACGAGAGCCGGGGCGCTGCCACTCTTGAGAGCTCTATTTGAGTGCTCTTGTCGGTCGGGAGAATGGATTTCCTTCGTTTATGGTTGTAGAGGAGAAACGGACAAGGTGTCTGGGGCTTGAGGAAAAGGCGAAGTCCCGAACATTTTTGAAGTAGAGGCCTTCTTCTTTCCCTCCTTGATCTTTTTTGTAGTGCCGAGCTCTTGATTTTTTCTGCGTCTAACATGACATCGGAGTTGCTCAGAATATGCATTACAAGCAATTTCCAGCTTCTAAATGCATCTCAAAAAGACAATGTTTTATAGCCCTCGCTACTGCTAGCTCATTAAAAAGCACCACCCGGAAAAGAAGTCGAAACGATTTACCCGGCAACCTTCCAACATCAACCTGCATGCTAGATAGGTGCCGTCCTACTTTCCAAGCGATTACGCCGCGAGTACTCCTCCCCACTGCACCACCTTATGCACCAAAGGGCGATACAACCAATAAGGCTGCGGGGAAAAACAAATGTTAGAAACATTGATAGTCAACAACAAAATTAGGGGCGCCCAATTTAAAATCTTACCTGGCGCACACTCATGATCGGGCAAATTCTTTTACCGATGTCTGTTTTCTCCGTAAATGCTTGGGAAACTTAAGCGTATTGCTTTTGGATGGTCGGAATAGGCAAAAGCAAATATTTATTTCTGTCAATATGGCTGGGCAGCTAGCGTCTCAGCAACTTATACATTAGCGGGACAAGACATTGCGACTCTCGAACTCTAGAGGTAGAAGCGATTCGGCGAGAGGGGATCTGGTGGAACCAACCCAAATTACCCGGTACACCCACCGTCTATTGTCTTCATGGCGGATAGGCACTCATTGAGGCCGGTCAGGGGTAATAAATATAGCTATCGGTAAAGGCTGGCTGGTAAGTCATGCGATCTTGAGCTGGTCCAAGGGAATTTTTCATAATCTTCCTTTGGCCATTTCTTTTGTGTCTGAAGTCGCATCCAATGACGGGCGGGAAGTGTTTACCCGTCCACGCACAAACCTCGCGGACTAGCATTGGAAACACTTGAAAGGTTTGCCACCTCCTCAGCTGGCCCAAGAAGATATTCGTCTACACTTTGTGTAGGGACTCGGGAAAGCTTTCCTTCTCCATCTCTTTTCGTCATACGCCCATCCAACGTCGTCTTGAGAACATAAGCATGTCAGTTCTACGTGAATGTCGGATGAGCTTGTCTCAAGGCGCCATGTCTTGAAAAAGTTTCTTCACTTCCTTCATGTATCGACAGGGCCAGCTCCATTGTTCCAATCTTCTTCAGCTCTCAGATTTCTCGACTTTCATTAGATACGTCTCGGTATAATCCTTGCTTCCCGCCGGAGATGTGGTGCCATCCTTGATCTCCTTGGCGGCTGACCTGCGGAATCCTAGAGGATGCATGGACTTTAAGGCGGTGGGGAATTGTTGGTGAAAAGTCTAAGCTTTGTCTTTCACTTCAATTCTTTCTCCCTTCGTCCTTCAACCGGTCTTATTAGAATAAGCGGGGCAACCCGATTGCCTGAAAATGACCACGATTCGTTATCAAGATATACAAAGTAATTAAATGATCGCATAGTTGACTTCCGCCAATCGTTTTGCCTTCTGACTTTCCAATCTTTGCATGACACGAAGGCATTAGATACGGTTCCCATACACATCGCCGTGCTGCTTGCGCCCCAGCTTGTCCCAAATTGGGCGGCCCAATTTCAGACCATCGACAGCGAGTTGAAAGTGGTGAGGCCCAATTCCCTAAATGGGTCCCAAATTGGGGTATTGCGATTTTTCTTTCGTTCGAGGGAGATTGGGCGTTCGAAAAAAGCGTCAACAATCACGAGAAATTGGTGAGCCCAATTTGGGCGGTGGATAACGAAATAATCGAGAAAAGAATGGTGGTAGTGCACTCACGAGAATAAGCTCCTTAGGAAGATTACTTGCGTTTGCCCTTCTTAGGCTTCGGTAGAATGCCCTTTGGTTTAATTTCTTTGAATTTCTTGAAGAATACTTCTTCGTGTATAGTCTTCTTTGTTATGTCATTATTCTCTGGCCACAACCACGAGCACATTACTTCGATTCTTTATTGAGATTTCTGCCGGGGACTCGGCATTTCTCCCTTTTGGCATAGAAAAAAAGAATATCGAGTTACGCCAAGTGCTTCCTTTGGGAGGCCATGCCAAGCTTATTGTGACAAGCGGTGAAGCATGTAAGTAGGTATGGTTGCCATTTACAATCAAATTCCGGCATTTGCAGGTCCTCGCCTTCTTCCATTTAATTGCTGCATACGTCTCTGCGGATCGAGCGACGCGACATCGGCCGCGGGAGGGTGCATCTGATGGCTGATAAGCGATTCGTAGAGGTGTCCAAGTGCTCTGGACTTATGACCCTACAAGTCATATTTGCGGGGCTTTTTATGCATCTTGAACACATCCACTTCAATCTAAAGCCCACCCGGAGGGTAGATTCTCTCCCTTTGCTTGATGCTTGCTATGGCTGCAGCTGACTCATATACGCTCTCACGTAGCCGCATTAAGCCGAGGATGGGTGAACTTCGCGATCTGGCAGGCTAGTCTCCCTTTCTTCGGATGAAGAAAGCGGACAAAAGAACTCCCTCAGAACTTTTTGGGCTACGTGGTGAGATGTCCACTGCGCCTCTTGGGACGGACCACAGAAATCTTTTTCCTCTGCGCTTAGGGGTCCTCTTGTTGTTCCTCTTCTACAATCGGGTTGGGCGACCCTTGTTGTTCTGCATTCCACCCAGAATACAAGTTTAGGAGGCGACTTTACGGGGAATTTGCTTGAGGTGTCCTCGCCTTCTTTGCTCTTGTCCGGTCTCCGCCAAATTTGGCGGCTGCGCTTGTCTTTGTGTCACTCTTCTTGTATCTAGACTTAAGCCACTTAGGTATTCGTATACTTTGGGTTGATTTTGCCCCCACGATACTCAGGTGAGCGATGCTTTTCGACCTGTATTACGTTTGTGTTCTAATATCCAGCGCACGGCGTAAGTAGCCATCAAAGATATGGGTTCTTGATTTGATGCCCGGCGCTCTAAATTTTCATATGAGTCCAGCACCCATCCTTTATGGCGCAAGAATGTGGGCTTTTTCCTTTATACTTGCGTTCATCATACATGGCTCGTATTTAGAGGGGTGGAACTTTATAGCAGACGAAAGTCCGATCTACGATGTCTTCAACATCGACAGGAAGTCTTAATTTGTTCTCTGGCGAGACCTCCATGTCGCGATGGCGATACCCCGCCCGAGTTCATTTTCCTGTCCCTCTCTTGCCAAAAAGAAAGCAAAAGATCCGGGGAATTGGTTTATGCGGGACGGGATGAATATTCCCTATCTCTATGCACCGGACCCATTCCACTGCCCAACCCGTCAAAACTTCATTGGGCACTATCACGGATGCCGGCAAGCAGTTCTTTCTCGCCTTTGTTTCTTGCATCCTCCTTACTGCAATAGCCTACGCAAATTTGGGTCTTGGGCCAGGGAATTGCGGCGATGCTGCTTTGTTTTCGCGCCATAATAATTCTGCCCGAAGCGGAAAGTAGTGTTAGTACTTGGGAGACTTGGGGCTGAAGAGGCGGTTGTGTGAGGGGGCCAAATTGGCGCCCCTTAATTTGGCCCGGATCCCACACACCAAATTGGGGCAGCCCAGTACTTATCCCCTCACACCAAAGTGGTGGGGCCCAATTTGCTTATCTGGGAGAGGCTTGCGCTTCCTTGGATGGTAGACTTGGGCGAGTAAAGTGGGGGCCCAATTTACTGCGCCCCAAATCCCATCAAGGAAGTCGTGCTCTGGGACCGGCAAATTGGGAAATGAAGCTGGTGGCGGGGATGTGAATAATGGTCCATACTTTGGTGTGAGGAATAAATAAAAGGCGTCGCCCACACTTTGGTGTGAGGAAAAAAGACAATGTTTTGCAAAATGAAAGACCCTCGAGGGAAACAATTGGGTGCCCTATCGCGGTTACGCACCTGGTATGCATTTATGGGGACCCGGTGAGGCATCTAGAAGATGTTAATATGTCACCCCGAGGTTAATTCCAGAGATGCAATAGCGGGATACTCAATCGGTAGCTCAAGTTTATATTATGAAAGTAGTCCGACTTACCTTTGCCTCTCTGTGGTGGGGCGAGATGCCATCAACTGCTAAGATTCCTTGGTGTCTGGGGGTACCCGAGCGATGGGACAATGAAGAAGAAGCGCCCAAAGGGATGGCGATGGTGACCGCGGCTGGGCACAAAGCCAAGTGCCGATCCGGCCAAGCAATTTGGTTCGGGGGGTATAGTCTTGGCCGACAAGGATAGGAATGAAATGACTTTAAAGTGGCTAAAATATGAAGGCGGCAGTGTTAAAAGCGGACACAAAAATAAAAGCACATAATTTTCTAAAACTTCTGATCGAGGAGAATGAGGGGCTTTTAAAAGGGTTATGGACCTTTCATGGCCGAAGACAAGTGTCGTGCATGTAAGGGGTTTGGCCTTTTGAAAATAAAAATGGACCGTTTGTTGATGGGTTGTGAGAATTAATTGTGGACCTTAATAAATAAGTGCGGAGATTTTGAATTTCAAAATCCGTCATTTTAAAGCCCGCCCAAAATTAATTCGAGTCATGCCGCGTCGCTTGCGTCTTTAAGCGAGAATTTGTGTTTAAAAAGTTCGGGCTGAACATATTGCCGAAATTAGGTGGGACATTTAACTTTCAAAATAGGGAAATTACATTCAAATTTTGGGAAATTCTGTTTAAATGTAAATCGCTTCAAACACTGTTGTTTTTACGGCGGTGCTTTTGTTTGGCTACTATCTTTTACGCAAAGGCGCAAACATCTTCGGCGATTCATACTCCTGGCCACGAGATCTCCAAAGGTTTGTGCTGCTCCGCGGTTAAAATCGCCATACCTCGATGTGTAATTCTTTTGCCAAAATGTGATCTAAAGGGATGTAATCATTCGCGCCTTTCCATTGGCTGTTCATTCGCACCTCTTCAAACGCGCTTTGTTCATTCACCTTTCCATTCCAGCCTCTTCATTCACACCTCTTCATTTCCGCCTTCGATGGCCTGTTGATTACTCCTCATCATTCACCTGATTCTTGTCACATTTATATAAACTCTAAGTTTCGATGCGGTCAGTCCTTTTCACGGTGGTGTGGTGTTATTATTGTGCACTATTTTCTCCAGTAACTTAGAACTACGATAAGTCCACCCTTGTTTGTAGTCGAGGCCCTTCAATGCTTTCGATTGTATTTGTTTTGGTAGCTCAGTGATAAATTCGAGTTAGGTTGTGCAGTCCAACCCTCCCCTTTCAATGGAAGGGGTTTTTCAAATGCGCCTCCTCGGGTTTCATCTGAGAAAGGGACAAATTGGCGTTAGCCCGGTGTCCCCTTTATTGTAAACGACAGAATATAGGTAGTAGGGTGGGCAAAGCGTATCGAAAGTGTTTTCTCTTGGTGGCGGCTAAATTGGGCGGTTTGTTTTGTCTACTTCCGGACTCTTTTACCACCCACAAGAAATTTTAGAGTTTGTCTTGCCCGGATATGGCTTTTGTTGAGGCGAGAACCTTCTTTTGTACCCATTGTGAGGCCCGAGGCGCATTAATACTACCCTTATATAAAGCGCCTCATTCGGTTCTAATTGGGCAGCCGCCAAATTTGCAACAAAGAGGACAAATTCTTGATTGTCCCTTTGAAGAATGACAGATAGTTCGGCGGGTGGGTAAATTTTGTATCTCGAATGTGTTTTCTCTTGGTAATGACTAAATTGGTAGAGTCTCTGCCCTACTTCGGCTCTTCTACCACCACGAACAAATTGAGCCCAATTTGAGAATACTTGGTGAGAACCTTCTTTTCTACCATTTGTGAGACTGCATCTAATACTAACCTTATACAAGGGAATCTAAAGACCTCATATGTAAAGGGGCGCCCAATTTCATTGTCCTTGTAACCATTGAATGGGAATCCCCAGGGTCATTTGCATTGCTTTCTCGTCTTCCTTACCGATTTTAACACTACGAAATCCTTGTGCGGGGTAGGTGTATCTCTTCCTTAATGAACATCTAGTAGCAAAAGGGAGTTGTGGGGCAAATGACACAATGCCACTTCAAAGGAGATATCGAATGGACTAGTGGCGCAGGTGTGGAGAAGTGTTGAAAGCCACCATACCCTTACCCTTCAGCCAACTCGGATACAACCACAATAGCGAAGCCGGGGCTCATTAAGTTCTCGGAGAAGTGAAGATGCTTTCGTGAAATCGTTTGCTAATGGCGTCCCGGCAAAAGGCGGAAACGAGGGGGAAGGAGACACAACACGACAAAGATATACCCTTCTTGAAAAGGATTGTGAGATATATACTCACTGCGACTCCATTATCGTTTGAAAAGGGATTCATATCTTTCAGCGGCCCGATGATGCGGTTTGTGACCGGTTCGGGTTTCAAGTTTGTGGGAGTATCATGGCGAACCAGTGAACATCCGTTGCAGGGGGTTGCTGCGGTGTCGGCCGGGGATGCTCGTGAGATGGAGCAATGACCTGATACGTGTTGATGGGTAAAAGGTCACCGGAGATATTGACGGGCGGCACCGCCTTGAGGCGAATATTGTGTCAGCCGAGGGAGCCGAGCATCGAAGCACCCAAATTATGAGAAAGCGACATTACACTTTTCATTCAGCGACCCGGCGGGGAAGGTTGGCAAGGCCACCAAAGCTTGCTTCGGTTGCTATCCCGATTCTGAGGAGGACCTTGTGTTGCAAGAATAGGTGTTGCGTCGGGTTCTCTAATCAAAGTTGTTAACATGCGAAAGGAATTCCTTGCCATGAAATCAAGTGATAGGGTTACTTTGTTTATGACATGTTAAGCCAACAACATGAAAGGTCGAAGAGTGGGACGGCCCGGTCTTTGAGGGGAATCTCGTTCTGGCGTGGTACCTTGGTCTCCGGGATCTCAAAGTCGGCGTATAAAATGGAAGGCCCAATTTCTTGAGTTACCGCAAGGGCCGAACATGGTGGCTGTGGCACCTTGAAGAGCCTCCTCGGCGTTGGCATGTGAGGCCGTGTTTTCCATGTTCATTGAGGAGAGCGGTGAATCCTTGCCCCACCCATGGCCGAGGAGCTTGAGGAGGGGATAAGAGAATGTCGGGAAGTTGCGCAATGTTCTGAGAAGTCCAACATTCTAGAAAGAGGTTATCACGAGAGGTTGTGGCATTGGCCGGCAAGAAGGTATCACCGGCGGGGTTTCATAGAAGCGATGGAAGCGGAGCTTTCGGGACGTCGATATCGCAAAAAAATTGCATTCTCAAATCGATACATGTGAAGGTGATCCATCTGAAGTTCTTGAAGACCAAAAGATGAAGGAGAGGAGGATGTTGCATGATGAAAGAAGCATAAACTGGGGCGGGCCACCGTGTCGCACCGATGCTTGTCCGTGGAGATTATACTCCCACGGTATCGGCCAATATCTTTGTATTATTCCGCGACAAAATGGATCAAGCCAAAACAATGATTCCAAAGTGCAACAATCTGTGAAGTCTCGGAGACTTGACAAGCTAACGACGTGGCCCGGGTGCATTGACTCATGGTCGTGGGAATGGATCCTATGGAAACTTTGCCACGGACTATGGCGGGATGACTCTAACTTCCATGTAGGTTCTTTGAATAGCATCTTGGAAGAGATTGAGAATGGAGACACGGTATGCGGATTTTTGTCACAACGGAATCATGCTCCAAAATGGGTCTCTCTCATTCGAGACCACGGCTGACCTTGGAGTCAAAGTTGTCACTATCAATACCCGACATACACGCTAATTTGCCACCCGAACGCGGGGACTATCATTGAAGCCCTGCCCAAGATACTTTATTTGCGAAATTTGGACAGCATGCAGACCCGGAACAAGAATAGGTATGTCTTCTCCTATCTTTCTTACCTAGTATATCTTGGTGTGTTTGAAGAGATTGAGCTAGGGTTCATGATGCGGGTCACACATGATGATATCGATGCCTTGTTTGGTAACTTCTCTACATCTTTAAAAAGAAGGCGAGGTGCTCACAATGCGAGAACTCTTTGTATGAATTCCACAAATGCAACTTGGTGCCCTATATTTGTTGACAAAGTTCGGTTGGAAGGGTTTTATAGAAGGCTACATACGGATGGGGATGATAAATTGACAGGTCATACCACCCCTCTAACTTTCAGTTAAGCTATGAATGGTGATTGTGAGTCATGTATTACAAAACTAGACCCCACACGGATTGGTTTGCTGGTGGAATAAAGATGTGGAAAGAAAGAGGCAGGGGAAGCCCATGATGCGGTTGGATATCTAAGGCTGCTTCCTCCCAAAATCGGTGAAAGGACCTTGGCTGCTGCAAATTATCCACAAGCATATATTGCATTGGGTTGCTTGTTCAACTAGTAACAAAGGTGCTCGAAGCGCCAACTTCGGCCGCAGGTTCCGTCCGCGATTGAATATTGGATGAAACTCTTGCAAGAACTTCGAGGGAACATCAGCGGTGGCGAAGGCACTTATAATGACGGCCGCATTACTAGGCAAGCACAAGCTCCACCTCATGTAGGCTGTAGTGGTGGAGCCAATTGCTACTATCACTCCTCCTTCATTCGGCCCACGGAAGGACAAACACTCCAGAATTCAACCCATACAAAGATTTGAAGAAAGGTATGTTTATTATGGCACGCCACGATGATGTGTTGTGCCCAACTTGGGTGGAGCCTAGCTAACGAGGACCCACAAATGGATGATAAGAAGGAGAACTTTGGGACTATTACGGTGACTTGGTGGAGCCAATCCCGTGAGAACCAAGTCTACCCACTAATTATGCCAATTCTTTGGAAGAAGAGATGGAGCCAATGGCGCAAAGTGACCTTATAGAAGTGGAGACTATCGACTACGGCAGGAGCCATCAAACAAGAAGAAGATGCCTAATACTATTAAGATACCAGGTGCATCTTCTGCTGGGCATATCGACACTCATAGAGGATGTCAACTAGTGTATGAAAATGAGTCATTCATCCAAGTGTACTAAAAAATGGTCCATAAATTCAGGTATTGTCCATAATTAATGAAATTGTGTTTAGGTATCCGGACAAAGAAGGATTCAAAGGCACTTAAGTTGTACCTAAATGCTACTTTTTTCATAAACTACGGGGATCTGAGATGCTCTACGAGGCGCTGCGTTAGGTGGCACACTACTCGACAAGTCAATTCTAGGCTACGAGGCCCACTGTACTTGTACACCCATTTTGCCCATGAAGAAGCCTTGGACTTATGCTTCCATTATGCAGGTTTTGTCGTCTACATTGAGGCGGGGCGTTGGGCTCGGGAAAAACCCGGGAGGGGCAGGCTTTGCGATGTTGCTACCGAGCGCCATTGAAGATGAATGTCATGCTCTACTTGACCCGGCATTTGCCCATATCACGAGCATAGTACGTTCAATTACTAGTGCACGGCAGCGTTGCATGAGTTATTGAATACGGCATCGATGGGCTTTGTTGGGGTCATACCTCCGGGAGGTTATGGATGCGCGGACTCGATTGTGTCCTCGGGGCCCGATTATTGAGCGCCCTATACAATTTATGCAGTGTACTAGCATACTTATTACCAGGTTTTCCCTCGAAAACCCTTGGTAGGGGGGTTTTCATCCGACGATAATATGCTTGTTGCTCTCTTTTTGTTTGGGTCCTATAGGCCAATTAGTCTTACCGTTTTGGGCGATAAAAATCTGTTTATTCTATTCTATTCCTTTGATATTGCATGTTGGGGGTAGATAGATAGAATCTGAATAATAAGGATTTTTGCAAAGCATTTTCACTAACTCTTCTCTTTAATATTGCATGTTGGGGTAGGTAGATAGATAGATAGATAGTATTTTTTGTGTCATGGCACATTGGCGGCATCCATGATGACATATGATGGACCCCAAAGACAGGGACACAAGATCTCTTAATTGCTAATCAATGGACTAACTGCGATTCTTGGCCTATGGCTAGAACAACGGCATGGAGGCCGCCCTCTTCTTTGTCCTTCCACGAGCCTTTGCGGATGTAGTTTAGGTCGGATTGAGGCAGTCCGGTGTCTAGCAAGAAGAGAACCCTGGGATTTTTGGGTCTGCATCATCCATCACATGCTTAAAGATTTATGGTCTTGGAAGCATCTTGAGTGGGTTCTTGATCTGCGGGTAAATCACTAATGTGGTATTTTTTTCGATGCTCTTGGCATTATATTCTTGAGCACTAAAAGCGGCGCCAATTTTGTGTTTGGCCGACAATTGACTTCTTAGTTCTCTCTTGGTGGAATAGGTTATGTGGGGCTCTTTCTCGGAGATTTAAATAGCGGAGGATAAGCTTCTTTGTTGAAGTGCAAAATAGTCCTTCTTTGTAAAAGATTACATTGAAACAACAGGATAATTATAAGGTGGAATGAATCTGTGAGGGGCTTGAAATGAGAGGGTTTCTTAGTCTTGTAAAAGCTAAGGTTTTTATATTTGTAGCGAGCACGAAAATTGTTGGCTATTTCCGTCCTCTTGCACTCTCTTTCTAGCCGGAGAGTGAAATTATATCTCTGGTAAAACAACCGGGCAATATTTTTTATTTTCAAAGCTATTGCGTATTTTAGGAAGTGGAATGAGGAGCATTCGTTGTTATAGTCTTCCCTTGTTTGGCTACTTCACTATGAATTCTTTGAGATAGGGATCTACATCTTTTAGCATCGGCTTTTGGGGAGAGTCCGGATGGATGGTCTACAAACAATGCAATATTCACGGTTGGACTTGAGTTAGTAGCTCTAAGAATCATTTTAATTATTTGTTTTTTAGATGCGTGTATCAAGTTTATCATTTGTGAGGTAGCTGATTTATTAAGAATATTTCCTATCTAACTCTTAAAGGAGTTCGAATAAGCATGGCTAATGGGAAGCGAAGATGTTGAGGTGAGAACTCCTGTAGTAACTTCCCATATAAGCTAATGCATGTACTTCCTTATTTTTTGATAAATATGGCACCTTCATGGTGTCTCCTTACCTTAAAAAAGAGGTTGAAACGCCCTAGCCCCTCTATAAAGATAAATATCATAAATGGCATTTATGCTATGTGAAAGAGAAGGATGTGTACCTGGGTCCTACAATAGTTAATAGAGGAATATAGATACCCTGATAGTGCACTTATGGCAATGCCCTAGCTTAAAGGTGAGAATTTACATATAGTAAAGAGAGTTGGGTACTAAGTCTAGGGCCTTTTCTAGTGACAAGAGAGTTAGTGATAAGCTGGATTCTGCTCCTTCCTAATTCCTGGCATCACATCCATGTCATGCAACATGAGAGTATCCTAGAGATAATGGAATGCAAGTATCAATCATACACGATGATCCGAGTAAGTAACTAGTGGAAACCCTCCAATATGTTCAAAATCTCAAAATAATGTATTTCCAATAATGATTAGAACGACTCTTTTTATAGTAATGATTCAACGAAGTTTTTCTTTATTTCTACTAGATGGCCATAAGCCAGAAGAGATTTTCCCCAAAAATAGACTGCCAAGTTATCTAGCATATAATTCACTTATGTCTGCAATCTCTATGAGAATAGGATCAATCCAGAATGGCGACTGGACCTTTGGGCTTGCAAACCACAATGCACATCATATAGTGCTGCCCCAAATATTCCAGAGACTTACTGCCATCAACTGAGCTCCGATCTAGGTACTCTAAGGGTATGGTCACATGAACAGGTCGACATGAACTGCTCCCTGTCGATATGAACGCTTCAATTTCGAGAGGATGACATGAAGATTAAGAGGAACCGGAGGGCTTGCCGTTTCTTTCTTCCCTGCTGATTTCTGGATCATTGCCAAGTGTCCTGAGTTTTGCCACCAGCGCTTCAGTCGAGGATTCATGTTGACATGAATCCTTTCAACTGAGAAGAGAGACGGCAAAACGGATCGATGTCAACTTGGATCTCTTCATGTCAAAAATCAGCATGAGACCCTTTCAATTTCAATTTTTGACATCTAAGGAGAGATGTCGACCTGTTCATGTGACCCGGCCCTAAGGGGAAAAGAGGACTGGTACCTCTAGAACCTCAACTAAGATACAATTTTAGGAGGAAGAATGCAAGCTCAATTTCAACGCTCCAAGTCAAGGACTGGTCTGCCTTTTCGTCAACATAGTATTCCCAAATCTAGTGGGGGCATATTACAAATACCCTCGTTGATACTCGAATGGGCTAGACCTTGCCAAACTAATGCTAGGAGCATACTCTTTTAATCTTTGGGCCAAGGATTTAACTATGTTCTTCCATGAAATGCAACAAAATAGAACATAAAACAAAAAGCATAAACTCAAACTTGAAATGATTGCAGATTTAACATGTAGACAAAACATTAGCTAGCATTTATGCTTGAGAGTTCATATTTGTTGATTAGCAGGTAGTATTGAGTAGAAGAATGAAGGAGCAAAGATGAGGGTAGAGCAAAATTTGATCAAACCCTAAAATGGCCCTATATGGGCAGATTAAATTAGGTGTATAAAACATAAATATATGTATCAAAGGTGAAAATACCTATAAAAGTGACCAATGACTCATAATGGGGCTTGGCATCACCATAAATCACAAGCACAAATTCCCAATAACACGAGGAATGTTACACTTAGCCCTCCTTAAAGAAGACGGACTTCATCCTTGACATCAAAGCAGTTAACCTACATGATTAACTAGACAACTACAAGTAAATGTGCGAGCATACCTAACAATATAAATGATAAACCTTCTATATACGAAAAATTTAGGAGGTGAACTTTTATATGATAAATTCATGCTATTCTTTTGGGTCGATGGGGGCAAGCATGGGTGCTATTGTGAGAGATGTCAATAACGAACTTGCGATATAACCTGCTAAGGCCAAGAAGCTTTTGACTTCTTTCACATTCTTTGGCGTTGCTCAATTCCCATGGCTTCAATCTTGCCGGATCCATGGACAAACCATCTAGTCCAACTATATGGCCTAGGGATGGTTTGTCCAACTATATGGGCTAGGTAGTCTATTGTGGTCGCAGCAAATAAACACTTGCAATTTTTTGTAAAGTTTGTCCTTTTTAGAACTCCAAATGCTCGCCTCAAGTTCGTCACATGCTGACCTATGCACTTTGAGTATGCAAGGACGTGATCGAAAAATACAATGATAGATTTATCCAAATACATATGCAAGATGTCATTCCATTGCATGAATGTAGCTTTGCATAAGCCAGAAAACATCACCGTGAATTTCTAATGCCCATACCGCGTTTTGAAAGCAGCTTTAGGGATATCCTTCATCATGACCGATAAGGAGATGTCAACACACAGTGTCTCTCCAACCAGCGTGGAAGGCATTTGAAAGACTTGGAGGTGCATGCAGTGCAATTTCCTCACCGGCAACATGCAACACAACTTTGTAGGTGGGAGGTGGAGGGGCCACCCTTATGCTCTCAATCTTCTCATGTAGGGGAGAGAGAGGCCACCTTGGTGCTCTTAATCTTCTCAAGGCATTAAGTATGAAATGAAAAGGGTTTCTTTCTATGCGTACGTGTATTTCAATGCAGGGAGGATTGGGCCCAAATTAACTATCAGTCATCGAATAAGATATTGTTTTTTTTTTTTTTTTTTTTTTTTTTTTTTTTTAATCTCACAATGCATATTAAGTTGATGATCTTCTGTTAGGTTTCTTGGCCGGCAAATGAAATGCTAGCAAACGCCAAATTCACCCCTGATTCATTGAAGTTTTAATCCAGGCACAAAAGGTCTTACTGCATGCTGCTTTCCGTATTTCCAAATCTGGATTTCAGATGATCACTTATCAAACCTGCTCATGTTTCCCAATCTCTTGTGCTTTAGCACATTTAGATTCTTTGATCGTAGCATGCTGCTTCTTTGACAAACTGTGCTCAGATGCTATTAAGTTAACAAATGAATAATGCCCAATTGTGTTTCCAAGTACGAGGTTTCAAGCATGACTCCCATTGTATGGACTTGATAAAACATGTAAACAACAATCCAAGGGCTGGTTTAGTGAGGATATTGAAGGCATCATCATTATTAACTCATATCAGGTCAAGATAATTGTTGCAGCTGATGACATCAACAATGAGCTAAGGAATCATGGTGATGTGTATTCTCCACTTGAAGTACCATGTCATCTCTTGGTAGGCATGGAGAAAACAAAGAGGACAAGGCATATTTCCGCCCAAATGATAATTTAAGCTCAATTTCCCTCATAAGCACACAATTCAAATTCTCAAAATTCCATATATACAAATGAATTCCATTAAATTCGAAATAAAATTCACTTTACCCAGCAACTCGGTGAACAGGCAATAGAGCACTGCCTCTTCAGAATAACTTCTAACTGTATTCATTTATGTATCTCTCTTTACATCCTATGTAAAATGTACAGCACCATCAATATTCATCCACTTGAATTCCCTCTCTAAGGAGTCCATAGGCATCAGACGGCCTGGCCTTCTTTATTCCAACATTGAAGAATACCTTACCTCGAGATGAATCACTCACTGAAATCGCTGTGACTTTCACCCACATTACCACCTTTGTCTTAATACCCTCGACATTGCTTAGTTTTCCTTTTTCTAAAGTGCCCGTAACCTGTGCAGCATACCGCAAGATGGATGTGTCCCTGAATGCAGCCTCGCAGATAAAAGGCAGCATCACAGTCAACTTCCCAGTTGACTCATCAAACTCATAGTTTGTTGCATTTCTGGGAAACAAACCCTTAGGAAGGTCATATGACTGTAGCAGATCTGGGAGAGGTTTCTGCATTTTTCCTGCAGGATTGAGGACTTTTCAGTTTGATTAAACTTATTTCATAAAGCAAATCATATTCAGCCTTGTGTATTTCACATATATCCAGCAGACAAATGGTTTGGCTGTTTGAACTACTTTAAACCCTTGGAAAACGTTTTGTTTTTAAAAGCTAAAAGACGACATATTGATCCAATCTAACCTCTGAGTCTGTTGAACAACTGTTTTGCTCCATTTTCAACGCTAGTTGATAAATCCTGTCAAAACATTGACATAAGAATACTTATTCTGTTAATAGACTTACTATAAATACATAATCCTAACCATCTTCATGCATAGTCTGGCTTTCAAATGATTAGTATATTATTTATCCCATTTGTAAACAGTTGGAGCGATAATGGGTTAATTCTAAATGTTCTTAAAGTATCCTTCTCTTCCAACCGGTTTCAAAAGATCACGAACAAAGATGTTTCTGCTATTAAAGGAACCGAAGCATCCAACTAATTGACTGATTCAAAGCTCAAATAAATATTAGGGCGATGGCAACTTACATTGATGTCATCATTCAAAGAACTGAATTCGCTTTTAGCCTTCCGAGCCAAGAAGAAGCTGCTAACTTTGGTGATGGCTCCGTCCATGGCGACGAGCAAGGCCGGTCGTGTTCTAGGCGGAGCGAAGTGATATGCACGCGGCAATTGCCAGGTCAGCGCCAAGTCCGTGTATATACGAGCGGATGTACATGTACCTCGTGTATATACGAGCGGATATACCTCGGATATTTCATCCGTATAAAGGCATCTCCTTTGATTCAATCAAAGGGGAGTTTTGGGGTTAATCGAAGGGCATACCTTTAGTGTACGTTCGCATCTTCGGCTTGAGACGGGTCGGTGGGTTGGAGAGCCGCGCCAGGACAGGCTTTGTCAGTGTTGCCCGCTGGGGGTTGTTGAGGATGAAAGCCATGCCTTCCAGAGCTATCCAGCCTATAGTCAGATTCAGGCTCGCTACATTCTCTTGGTGCGACCTGGTCTGCCCCTGCACGAGCTACTCAGTACGCCGTCAGTTCGATCCCTTGGCTCCTACCTCCAGGAGGTTTTGGATCTGCGGACTCACCTCTGCCCCCGGGCGCCTACCTGAGGTGCCAGGAATTCATGTGTATATGTATATTTGTACAGCTGCCAGCAGGCTTGTTGCTGCGACGGTTTTTCCCTCCTAAGGGGGGGGTTTTTAATCCGGGTAGCAACGGGCTTGCTACACCCGTGTAATTTGGGTCCCATAGGCCGATTGGCCTCCGCGGACGATAAAAAAACCTTCCTTCCTTCCTTCCTTCCATGGAGGCTGACTGGACTTCAAAATTTGACGCTCAAGTCGAACCCACACCCTTTCGTAAAAACCACTTTAACCCGCTCCTTCAAAGGCAACTTCGAGCATTTCAAAAACTACATGGTATTTCTTAGAACTCTGGGCTGCTATCCCTATCCAAGTCCGGTCACTCATAGGAGTTCGCCAGACCTGATCTCGATCAGTCAATCTGAATTGTTAAGCCTTGAAACTTCTGCAACCATGGTATAATTTGTCTTAATTCCATATGTCTTGTTCTACTTAGCAAAATCTATGTAGAAATCCATGTTCATAAGCCTCATGAACAACACTTGAATATCAGATAACAATAATTAGACAACTTTTTGACCCTTAAAAGACTTGATGCAAAGATTGGCAGAGAACAGAGTAAAGGGATGCAAGAGAAGACAAGAATGGCACCTTAACTGTAAGCTGAGCAACAACATGATTTACTGCACAAGCTAGAGATCTGCCACAAGTTACAGATTTTGTAAACACAACATATCATGCAAGATGTGTTAACGAGCTTCTCCTGGACAAGAATTAAAGCATGGTTACATGAATTAATAGTTATAAAGAGCTTTCCTGGAAAAGAAAAACATGATCATGCTAGCTTAAATGAAAATGCATTAAAAATACAAGAAATTTATCGCGGCGGCCTTGGTTCCAAACCTGTGTGAATAGATCCGCTATTAATGTCCAACATTTGATTATGGTTCTTCGCTCACTAATGAATTTGTGTTGGTTTGAGACATTACAAAATACGTTCCTAAGCATGCGACATTAAACCAATGATTTTCCATGATTTTCAACGAAGATCTTTTTTCCTTAAGTACTACAGTCTTTGTTTTAGATACCTTTGTTTCTAGCAACATTGTTCATACATGTTGCAACTGGCAATAGCGTGGACGATTAAACCACACTAAAAAATTACCTGCAAATATTAGAAGTATCTGCATTCTTGATTTGTGCTATGGACATTGATCTACGATAGTAATAAATGACACTATGGCTACTGCCACACACGGTATAATAGAAGCATTGGACATGGGTTTGTAAGCCAAAAAAATAAAAGGCAACACAAGAGTCAATGGAAGAAGAGATGTTAAAGGGGAGAGACTCATAGCTCATGGGGCCTAAGCGGTTCTTATATATTTTTTTAAATAGAAAATAGGATTAATACATATACACTAAAAAATGCATCATAGAAAAATGCATACTATGCTCTCTGACCGAATTCCGCACTGTAACTACAGAGCAAAACAAAGGGACAACAGCATAAGGTAGTTTATAGTGAGAACAAAACGACCCAACTCTATGATTAAATCGGCATGGCCTAGCTCTATGTCTAAATGCAGTTTGAACAATTTTGATACCCAAATCCATCGCTCAGACCCCTGTTTTTGCAAAACCGCTATGTCGGCCGCCTAGCTCCCTGCTGGGAAGTTTGGACATTTCTTACTGCCCCAGTCCAGCTGGCCAGGACATTGGACAATCATGTGCAGACAGATAATAAGCCAAGAAAGAATCCAAAGCAGCTTACTATAGAAAACTATTAAGGACATTTTTTTAATATTGATCAAGCAATTAGATATGGTAGACCATCAAAGATACAAAGCCAATGTAACTCAAGCTGTTGAATTTGGGGCAAATGCATGCAGTTATTCCAACAAAGATGATGATAAACATGATCATATACAACATTAATCCAGTACTCGTACCACATTTTCATGGAAGGGCCATGAGGAATTTCTATAGTCTCACAATTTGCAATCATGTAATTACTGCAGACACATGGAAAAGATGCACACCCATAGCAGAAACCTCCATTTCCTATAACTTGACCAATATAAAAATATCATATTTCTAAAACAAACCTAAATGAGTTTTACCTCGATGAGTTTTAGGATCAGCTTCATAATGAACATATAAAGCTTCAATGAAAACTTTAAAGCCAAAGTCATGCTTATTCCTATTTGCAAAAGGATGCCAAGATAAGATCTTCATGACGCCAAGATTCTTGGTCTTCATTGCCTTGTGACTCTATCAAAGAAAGTTCAAGCACAAGATATTAGCTCCTATTGTTTCATGGATTCACAGAAACATGTTTCTTATGTTAACCCATGCACTATCTGAAATCCAGCAAAAATATGTTGAAGCTTGTCCATGACATTGTAGCTCTGAGGACTCTCATTAGAAATAGGACCATAGGTAAAGAATATAGCTCAAAAGAACAAAGCAGCAAATGATTTTTCCATAATTCTACTAAAGTGAGAAGCTACCTATGTCCATCTGCAGTGCTTGGGGAATCCCATTTCCTGAAAGATGAAGGGTGGTAATAGTATCATTTCGTATTTCGTTGGAGCTGAATTTATGAAGGAAAAACTTTACATAGATCCATTCTGTCCAGAAATAAAGCTAACTTAACCTTACCATGTTTGAAGCCAGCTGTGACTCCATCCAGCTGAAAACATTCCAAAATGAGCTTACTTATCTCAATGGACCACAAGCAATTTTAAACAGCTCCAAATGGTATAGAAAATGTGCAAAATATCTTTAGCCATCGTATTTCTAAGTTTTCCTGCATAAAGAAAAGTTTTAGACATGATGAATTGTAATCAATATTTACAATGGATAATCATTCAGGTCATAGCTGATAGTACCGAAAAATCTGTTTCTAAGCCATCCACAACCATCTTGACCATCCTTTTCTTAGCACTTTTCAATCACAGTGCCATTCTACACAGTAGTGCTAAAGAAAACCACAACACAGAAAGATACAACAGTGCCATTCTTACCCTGCAAACACCGTCTGTTCTGTGCTGTCGGCTGGGATCTTGGCTGCACTGCAAAATCCCTTCACTCAAAGCTATGTTTGGAATCGCTGGCCGACTTGTAAAGAGGAGGCAGCATAGATGCTGAGATAACATGCCTTGCTTTGATTGAAACAAATGAAAGCATTCTACAATCCAAACAGGAAAAAGCTATTCTGCCATCGCTGAGCTGGTGGGGCGAATTAAGAGCCGCTTAAAAATCTTCATACTTACGCTCATTGGGCAAGAGCTGTAGGCTCTTAATGCAAGCAAAGTTACCTCCTCCGGTGGCGAGGTACCTCTGCGGAGATTCATCTGCGAGGCTCCCCAATCGTAGCACCACAAAAAATTTGAAGCCCACTTCATCTGCGAATTCCAATACACTAGGTCTATGACCGGTTGGGAAAGATGTAAAAGAACATCCGGGTCACCTACAGGTCCCCACGAAAAAATAAAGACCTAGCTTTTATCTATAATCTGTGCGGCACTTGCTTGCAGCGCCACTTGCTCCTGCTGGTCGACCAAACATGATATGCTCCATATATGCCATGTACGACTGTATGGAACCTCAGATTTCTCTTCTTGCTAAAAGTTGAACCCATTTGGTTTATTGCCATGCTTTTTCTTGAGATTTTCCAGTGCAGAATACTATGCAACCGAAGGTAAAATTACCCTGAATGGCTAAACTTTGCTTCTCTTGCTTCAATCTGCCATAGCTCTGGGTATTGCAAAAAAAATTGGGGTCGGTTAAGAACAGATGGCCGCAACCCAAAACTTGTCCCACTGTTTGCAGAGAGATAAAACTGGGAAGCAACGGATTTGAAGCAGGCGAAGCGGCCGTCCTTGGAGATGCTTGGAGCGTCTGGCTATGCCGGAACAGGGATGCCGCGAGTGCAGAAGTATGATGAAAGCCATGATTGCTTGCAGAGCAAGAAACAGAGCAAGAAACATGAAGGAAAAAAAATATTTTTCTATTAAAAAAATACACGTGTCGTGCTCAGGCTTTTTCCTGGGACGGAAATATTTCATCAAACAAAAAATCAAACAGCCTTATATATGTTGTGAAAATATAATTCCAAAAGAATAGATAGATAGATAGATAGATAGATAGATAGATAGGTAGGTAGGTAGGTAGGTAGGTAGGTAGGTAGGTAGGTAGGTAGGTAAGTTGGTACTAGGTAGATAGGTAGATAGTATTTTTACGTCATGCCACATAATACTCAGATACTACTCATGTGAGTAGACGAATAGATTTTCTAAAAAGTCACACCTGAAAGTAAATCAAGCCAATATCCCTGATATAAGTAAGAAAATGAAATGAGAATAAAAAAGCTTTTAAAATCTGTATAAACATACTCTTACCTTCCATACTTCGGGTCAGTTAGCAGCCCCAAAAGAAAACATGTGTCATTTTTCTTTTAGGCCTAGACTTGATTACAAGTTAAATACTCAGCAATAATTTAGAATTAAAAATAATTCCCTGATCTGCTGTAGCTAAAGATTTGACTACTACTATTTCCTCAGTTGCCATATACTCATCAGAAGTGCATATTACGAGTTTATGTTCAAACATATTCCAGTTATATATTTTGGAGTACAAATAAGTACATGCTCAAAGCTAGAGTTCCTTGCAAGAAAAACAAAAATCCTCACGTATAGCCAAAAGGCATGAGGGCAGATCTGGACAAAGAGTACTTTATTTTCTTGATTCGCATTGCAACCACATATAAGTTGAAGAGCATGAGATAATATAAATGAGTGCAAATTTTTGGAGGGTTTTTTTGGGAAGGGTTTAGAGGGTTTTTTAAGACATTCATTTTTTATTGGCGACCCTATACAGATCATGCAATATCAAGTGCAACTCATGCAACATCACATACATTAACCTATCGCAAACCCTTGAACTCGTGTATGGCAGGTTTAATGTCTCATCTGCACCATGCAACGAAATCCTTGTTTATCCAAAAAATTTATTGCCTTTGGAGTGTAGAATCTATCTTCCAACACATGCTATAGAGAATACATTCAAATAGAAATATCTTAGTCATGCTTACAATATCCCAACCTCCTTGTACACCTCACAAGTAGGCAAATTCTTAACCAAACTTTTTATGTTACCCAATGATATCTTACATGGTTGGGCACGTGTTTTATCACCTTTTACAATTCTATATGTGACATATCCTAAAGACATCTAATGAACCCGACCAACATGATTGGTTACTTTAGCCTTTACCACCTCAAGACACTTCAGTAGGTTCTGGAACAAAAAATGGCAGATTACCAGCAAGCTTTTATCAAATAAGCCTATCCTATCGAGACAATAAGAATGCAAAGGTTCTTCTTGATACTTTTTCTTTAGCATCTGGAGTTCTGGTTGATTGGCCGAAGTGTTCTGCTTTATGTACACTTGATGGTGTTGTGCCTCCTTGTGTTGCTAATTTTCCTTGGAAGGTGCTTCCTTATGGGAAGGCCACTAAACTTCTGGGTATTCATATAGGCATTCATATTTTTGCTTCAGATGCTTGGGATATTATCATAGAAGGGTTGCGAAAGCATTTGTTTTGGTGGAATGCTGCTAAGCTCTCTCTGTCAGTGCAGATAACTGTTTCTAAGCATGTTTTAAGTAATTTCCATGTTTATATGGCCTCTGCCCTTGTGGCTTCTCAGGCAAATTTTCAGGTGATAGTTACCATTTCCATAACTTTATATGGGGTGGGAATGAAGAGCATGTTGTGGTGAAAATTGCATGGTCCAAATGCACTAGGCCAAAATTTGTTGGTGGCCTAGGTAGATAGACTTCCATTTGCAAAGTACGGTTATGATTTCTAAGTTCATATGGAGAATCCTTAGGGATATAGTTGATTCACTTGGATTGCGGTTGGTGAAGCAATCGCTTGCACATTGTGTTCCCTTTGGGAAAACTTCATTAAAACCTTTCCTTCCTTGGGGTCCCTTTTACCAGCTATGCCCCTTTCCTAATGCATCCCCTTTTTCGAAAGGTTTGTTGGAGTCTTGGGGACAGTGCAGACTTTATTTCGTATTAATCATGTTGCATGTCATCACCTGAGTGCTCCTTGTTGGTGGATACCTATGGAAAATAATCTTCCACTTTGTGCTTTAGTCCATCCATTAACTCAACGACGTTGGAGGTTAGCAGGAATCTTGACAGTTGCGGCATGGTATGAGTCTGGTCAGTTAGTGAACTGGGAGATCTTTCAAACCAAATATGATGCTTGGTTGTTTCAAAACGCTCTACACTTTAAAAGTGCTAATATATAGTTGCTCAAACTTTGCAACAAAATATGATGTTTGCTTGTTTTCAAATTCTCCACAGCCAGCATAAATGTAACAGAAGACCAAGATCTATGTTTCATTCACTTTCATTAACCTTTAGCCTCTTTGATCTACTGCAAAAAAATTGTTTGTCCACCTGTCATTGTCATGCAATCAACAGACAACCTATTGTCCTTTCTTTAGACTAATATTTATTCTAGACCTACTATCTTTGAGCCAAGAGTCTGAAAGGAGCATTTCTTTATGGAAACTAATCCAATCACAAATATTTCAAAGGCCAACATGCATACAATTAGGCATAGGCTTGTCCATTAAGGATAAGATACATATAAAGAAGAGAGGGTTTCTATACGAAATTATGAAGGCCAGTTTAACGAATTACGTGACTTGGAAAGAAAGAATGTGATAAAATCTACTTCAGGTATGTTGTATATCTTGGAGGAGAAGCCTGGAGAAGTAAAAAGCAAAAGGCAATTGCAATGTCTTTGACAGAGGCAGAATATGCATCTAGTTCTCTAAGAGCAAAAGAGTGGGTTTGCTTAAGAAGATGGTTGAAGAACTTGGATGCAAACAAAGTGAACCAACTAGTATCATGACAGATAGCATAAGCAACTTTTAAGACATGAGAGAACCAAGCATATGTTTATGAAACTATACTATCTATAATGTGCACTAAAGGGATATGGGAACATTCTTGGACAAAATTTACGTGGTACTATCTGAAGGGATAACATTTCTTTTAATGGTTTTAATATGTGGACATTCATTTTAGAGCCTACATGGATTTTGAAAAATAGAAGTATATACACCGAACAGTTATTCAGACGAATCAGCCAATTAAACCAAAACATATATATAACAAATGTAGTCGATTCACATAGCTAAGTGTCAGATTGATTATTGCAGATGAAGCTATAGCTAATTCATCTAATTAGGGCTTGCGCCTTTGAAGTAGCTACAGTGCTAAGGGTATTGGACCATTGGAATTGTTCTATTTGCCATACTAACATATACTTACTTGAGTGCAATTGTGCAATTGAGTTTGTGATCAATCAAAATTATAAAGTTTTAGCTAGATACATTTTGTCCTTGATCATAATTTTATCATGGGATAAACATGAAATACATTAATACGGCTATGCAAATAGCAGACGTGTTCACAAAGGCTCTGTTTGAGAAAAAGTTCAAAGAATTTAGAGATAATCTTGGATTTCTAAATTTAAGTGTTGAAGGAAGAGTGTTAAATGTTGATCAACATTAAATTTAGAGATCTGAAGGGGTAAAGTTTTCTTTAATGGTTTTAATATATGGACATTTGTTTTGGAGCCAACACGGATTTCGAAAAATAGAGGTGCATACACTGAACAATTTATATAGGCGAATTGGTCGATAAAACCAAAATATAATTGGGATGTACCCTGCTCGTATATGATGCCCCAGACGATAGAACTGGAGTCCACCCCTCTTGTCAGTGCAAGCCCGCTAACACGAGACCGTCTACCTATCATTGAGCTCTTGATGGTGAGCAAGAACCTGACGGGGAGGAATAGACGTGTCATTCACCCCGTCTCTCTTGGAACCTACTTAACTATGGAAGCGCATAAACATAAGCACAAGCCATCACATCACATTAAATACATAACAATCTCGACGGGTGGGATCACCATAACAACATCATATCCTAGCAGATACAACAACAACATCATCAACAAGGGAAAGTCCTACCCAGGCTCAGACTCAAGGGGTAGACTGACGGCTAAGGATCTCCAAAAGTCAATGAAGATAGGGTTCATGGCAAATGGACTTGGCTGGCATAAGAACATGGCCGTTGGGTAGTCCACTCCATCCGCCCCTCCTGTGTATACTTTGCATATAGGCTGATAAGTATTGGGGATGTGACCATAGCCTGTCAGGTGCATAGTCAGAGGGACTACTTCTAGGTTGCATCTCCCTAGTCCCGATGAGGCAAGAGGGGATCACTCCCCTACAGAAAGGCATTACGTGGATTTGCATGACAATTTACCATGTGAAAGGCCATACCCGACACACGGAGTTTGCTGGAATTATAGAATTGAAGAATGATGCAACATCAGAAAATGTATTCGAAATAGCGAAAGAAAATTTACTTACGACATTCCAATTAACTCCATGTGAGATTGCAAAGAAAACTTCATTATGCGTTGGAGTAGATGGAGCCTCGGTTATCTTGAGAAAGAGAACGGGATTGTGTGTATGAATCCAAATAACTTTGGCACCATATATGATTGGTATTCATTGCATGCGCCGCGTGGTTAACTTGGCATTTTAGATTGTTGATGACTTCCAATGCATTCAAAAGGTGGAAACTTTGGTGTCGGACGCATATGCATTCTTTAGTTGCAGTCCAAAGCGGTACATATTGCTATGCTTGATTTATGTCGCCGATTCGCCAGAAATTTACCCAAGATTCTTGCTCAAGCGAGCATGCATGCATTGCATGCGCCGCGATGCATGCATCGCGATGCGTTTTGGGTCGTTCATCGGGTTACGCTTGCTACTTATTGCGAGTTCTTCATCGATGTTTCATCTACGCTTCCTCTTCTCTCCAGCCATACCTTTATTCTCTTTGATTTGTTTCTAGGCGGGGGGAGGGGCTTCTTCCCCGCCTCGGTTTGGCTAATTTGGCGTTGCTTTCCTGCTGTCCTTTTGGCCTTTAGCCTTCATCCCGGTGGACCTTCGTCCTCGCTCCTAGTTTGTTAAGGAAGTCCTTTTGGTATTCGGGCGCTTTTTATTGGTTTCATGCGAAGTCGCGCAGTGCAAGAAATGTCGTCGGTCGGCATGCAGCTTAATCTAAGATTCTTGTTTTCAAAGGCAGCATGCATGCATTGCATCGCGTCGCATGCATGCATCGACATCGTTTTGGGCCGTTCATCGGGTTGGGCATTTGCTACTTATTGCGAGAGTTCTTCATCGGCGTTTCATCGGGCTTCCTCTTCTCAGCGAGCATCTTTATTCACTTTGAACCCACCCTCCCCCTTCTTTGTTTATTATATTTTGTACAAGTTACGTTTATCATGTTTTTCCACCCGGTGGGTGATGCTTTTTTCCACCCCTTGGGTGATGTTATTCTTTGGTATGTTTTCGTTTGTTGTTGGTGATGTGCGGTGCGCTGGTTGGCGCCATTCGCTTTGACTTCTCCATGCCGGTTTTGGGAGGCGATTCTATGCCTTCGTTTGTCTAAGCCCCTTGCGGAGGCTTTATCACTGGGTTTTTCCTCAAAACCCGAAAGAAAGGGATTTTTAATCCGATTTGATAAGCTTTTAACAGGTACATCAGCCACTCATCTATTAGCATTGTATTTGTTTTGGGGTCCAAATGATATAATTGATTTTCCCTTTATTTTTCGTGGGTAGTTCGCGATGTGTGCGGCTATCCAATCATCCCACCATTGTAGAAAATCACGAGATGAATGAGAAGCCTATCTATCGGGCGCTTTATTGGTTTCATGCGAGTCGCAGTGCAAGAATTTGTACATTTACTATTCACATAATTCTGATTTTGTGAGAAAAGGCTTGCCCTTTGGCATAAATGTTGATAGTTGATAAAGCTTCTTGTATTTATCTTTGGCTGTACATGGCTGCATATGACTGAGGCATCTTTCCACTTTCATGTTCCAGCTAGAAGCAAAAGAATTGCTGAAATGCTCAGATTTGTTTATTTAAAATTTGTTTGCAAATACACAAAGTACTATTGCTGTTTATAGTTATAACATTCTACATTTTGCTTGTAGGCTTAAGAAATTTAAGGAGATGGCCGTGGGACTGACCAAAGGAAACAGAATGCTAAAAAATGTGGCAACAAGGTGGATTTCACTAAGTTCTCCAGCAAAGCGGCTTTTCAATGAATATGAAGCTCTTATTGCTCTAGTCGATAAGTTAGCATCTACAAATAAAGAGGGAGAGAAGGTCTTACAATTGCTCGAGGAACTCACCGATGTCGAGACGTTACTGACATTAGCTGACATTAGCAGGTTAATGAATTGGGATTTTTGCTTTTTATTCCATGTTGCTGTTGTGGATACTAACTCTAGTATCTTTCAGGTTTGTTACCAATGTTGAGAGAAATGAGCATATTATCAAAGCTGGCACAATCTAGAACTTTACACATTTCTGAATATTCTAGGGTGCGAAAGCTAGTTTGCACAGCTCTGGATTGTTTGTACACGTGTACTTCAAGTGTGGCATATAACAAGGATAAGTTTCCAGCTTGGCACAAGTTGATTCAGATAGACAAACCAAACTCTGTTATTGTCAAAGTGTGATTAACTGCAGGTTGTGGACATTTCAGACCAGGATCTAGTTGATGTTAGAGTGTTCATGCTTGAAATTTTAAGATTAGAAGCAACAAAAGCTGGAACTGAGAGGAACATATGTATTGGGAAGTATGTAGGTGCATGAGTCACCTCGTACTTTAAATCACTGTATATCTTTCTTATGTACATAATTGTTATTGTAACCTCGATTCATTTGAATGAAAATTCATATTCAATTCATCTCACAAACAAAGGAATCAAGTGTTCAGAAGAATTCAAATCTTCAAAAGAAATCAAGACAACACAAAACTTCACATGAGTTCTGAAAACTACAGAATGGTTTTACATTTCATCATCATCAGAAAGAACTTCGGGTAAATTCTGTAAAATTTTCTCCTCATCTAAAGGATCCAGCCTATATACAGTCCTGTTTTGACGTTTAGTTGGTGGCATGTGATGTCTGATTGCATGAGAATCGTGTTTAGAATACTATGCCTAAGGCGTCTTTCTTTGCAAAGATCATAGCCGACGGTTGATCTTGTGCCCTTCTTGTAATATATACCTTCTATGACACTATCACCGGGCGAGGTACCATATTCCATTGAGTTGGAAGTCTTTCTACACTATCCATTTTCGTTTTGTGCACATCAGAATCCAAAATTCAAGAACCCTCATCATTCCTCTAAATGCCTCTCGCTAACATCACCGGGATTGAGGAGAACAAGGACTCGCTGGATTTACGATCCTCAATGTCGACATGCACATTGGAGGATGGTACAATAACTTGAAGTTTCCAATCATCAACATAGTGCTTGTTCACACAACCGCCCCACATGCCATCAAGCGATGGCCGGAAGCATGAAAGTTCCCTCGTCGGGATTAGATGCATGTACACAATGGATCGCCTAGTGTCCAAAATCCTTTCTCGCACCCCATGCTTTCTTTCTATCTATATCCTCCACCTTGACTTCCCAAAGAACCTTTTTATATTCTTCCTCTTCATTGGTTTGGATGTGTTCATCCACTCGGATGTTCCACAAGTAAACATCTCTTCGGCAACTTCTACCACTTCATGAGCATTACCCAATTTTTATGTCTTGTATTTTAATTGCGGTTGTCTTTAACCATCTCTTCAACTCGGTAGCTTTTTGCCATCGTGTTCACCTTTCCCGTGGTTAGAACCAAAAAATTCCACATCATATAGACATCAAGATCGTTTGTGTACCTAGCCACAAAGTAAAATGGTCTAGAAGCCTTGAATTGAGATGTCGCACCATCTAAAAACACATAATATCTCTTTGGCACCCTTCCTTTTCGCCTCGTGATATTTGTGGTGCTTCATGAAGCGTTGCAACCTAACAAAGTATCGCGTGTTCCCTATCATCCGATACATAGTAATGTGTTTCCTTGATAATCTCATCCGCCATCGAGTCATACCGATATGTTATTTGAACCAAAATGGTAATCGGTTATTGACCCAGGTGCATCGACCGCACCTCCTCTTGTTCCTTAAATGTATAGTTCTCTACAAAATCCACTACCGAAAGACATGCATCTGGCTGGGAGATTCTCCGAAGCTCCTTAAATTGTTTTGCCTCGCCATTGGTACCACCGAAATTATGCAATTGGAAAGATTTTTAGACGCCCTTTCGGTTTATCCGGAAGCTCCTTGGTTCTCGTCTCATTGTCTTGATGAGTCGGGTCTTCCTACCGTAACTTCGAGACGTTGTCTTTTCATAGTCAATGTACTCCCATTTCACTTTCCCTTGCACGCCACTTTCTTCCATGGGACAGTCTCAAACTTCTTGATTCCACACACTACCACAATCTCCAAGGATGCACCCCCTTCTTGTGAAACTCATCTAATTCACTTTTTTGGACACAATATAGATCTCCACAAGCTTTCAGATTTGCAATTTTATGCTAGTGTGCCCCCGCATTGACCAAGTTCATGTGATCTACAAACATCACAGTGCAAGTGCAATTCTTCGGATGTTTGGTTCTCACCCCATTGAGTCCATCCACTAGCATTTGCATCCTCACGTCTTTGAATGCAACGACAACTATTGAAGTCCTTCAATTTCACAACAAACCGGGGTTTTAGCTTCTCAAAAGCTTGAAGATTTAATCTTAATTTCGGATGTTGGTCCGTAAACCTCTTGAACAATAGCATCGCATGAAATGAACACTAAACCTTAGGATGTATACCACACCAAACTATGCACCAACCATGCCCCCACACTCATCATATTCCCAGAACATCACCTTAGTGTTTGTCACCATTACCACACCACACCCACCCACCACACACCATACACCATACACCAAATGGTGGACTGTGGAGTGGTGGTGGAGTGTGGTGGTGGGGGTGGTGGTGGTGGTGGATGTGGTGGTGGGGGTGGTGGAGGGTGTGGTGGCGGGGTGTGGTGGTGGGGGTGGTGGAGTGGTGTGTGGTGGTGGGGGTGGTGGTGTGTGTAGTGGTGTGTGGTGGCATGGTGTGTGTGGTGGTGGTGTGTGGTGTGGTGTGGTGGAGTGTGGTGGGTGGTGGAGTGTCTTTGGTGGTGTGGTGGTGGGGTGTGGTGTGGTGTTGTGGATTGTGGTGTGTGGTGGAGTGTGGTGGTGTGTGGTGGAGGGTGTGGTGTGGTACATGGTTGAGTGTAGTGGTGGTGGTGGAGTGTGGTGGAGGGGTGTGTGGTGTGGGATATGGTGTGGTGGTAATGGACAATGTGGTGCATGTGGTGGTAATGTGGCTGTCGCCAAAGATGTGGTGGTAGTCTATGGTGGTGGGATAGATGATGGGGTGTGGTGGGGTGAGGGGGGAGAATAAATAAAATTGAATCCACACATATCATACATTAACATGCACACACCCACATGACACCATGGACATAACGCACCCCACACCACACCACACCATCACGACACCACGCCACACATCACTTTTTATTCTATTTCATCCGGACATAAAAATCGCCTTAGCTTCGCTCTCATAAATATTTCTGAAATTCAGACACCCCGATAATAATTACATTCATCTTCTAATCATTAGAAAGGATCCGGGTCCTAAATCGCTTCTCGCATTCGATTTTTGGCATTTCATTCTCAATCGAACAAGTTCATTACGGCAATGGTAGGGATGTTTAGAGATCACTACGGCCTACCACGGGTGAGCGAGGAGGGCATTCGGCATATGTTAAATAGGGCTCGAGACCAATCTCTGAAGGTGGAAATGCGTAAATCCACCTTCTTTGCTGATTTCGAATCCAACCTAAAGCCATACAACAGACTGGATGCTGGGCCTTCAATGACTATGCTTTGGGGCGATTGACAGAAGTGAGCTCTTAGACAAGGTCCATGACCTTATGTTACATGCCACCGCAAGGTCACCGGTTTATTTGTTCTCCGGCCACTTGTCCGCCTCGAAGTGCGCAACAAATGGGAATTACGGCGAAGTTGCGTTCTAACCACCTGGGGGATGCAGAAGCTAACCGGCAAACCTCATCCTATTAAATTCAGGATGATGCAAGCAGAAAGCTTAGATGCTTTAGTGCGTAAAACAATAATTTTGATGCACCAGTTCTCGAGCCAGTTATACCAAAGATTTCGCTTAGGAAATGCATGTAAATTTAGTTCTCGTACGAGCTTTAATGGAAAGCCAAATTTTGTAAAGCCAAATTTTGTAAGATCCTTTTTTAATATATTATACTTTCCAACGAGTTGCTTGAATCGACAAAAATTTGTCTTTATTCAACAAAAATTTGTACTTCTTAGGATCGATTTAGTTATCTATTATTCTCAAATATTTTTAGACTGCATTACACACACCCAAGAAAGGAATACTCAATTCATCATGTTCTAATATTCCAAACATTAAATATTGCATTTCGGACTAGAGTCAACTACACACAATTCAAATCTTTGCGATATAGTACACCACAATCATCAGACAACACAATAACCACCACATGCACCACCACACTAAGCACCATAACTAAGAAAACATGAATAACTGAAATAAACTAACATGTTATTCCTCCAGATAGTGGGCAGCATGTTCTTCTCTTACATTTCTCTCCAATCTTCTAGTTCTAACATCCTTTGTGTTAGGAGACACTCTGGTGTTCTTAGTCCAAAAGTTTTGAATCTTTTCTATATGTTCATCTGAAATTGCATCGAATCTTTTAGCCCTCTTGTAAGAAACCCATTTCCCACCATTGTAATCGATCTCTTCCCTTTTTTTCTTTGCCTTTTACAGGTTTCTTGGGTGAACACCTAATACCTTTCCAAGATCTCGCCGGCTGATTTTGTCACTTGTTTCAAACCGCGACCTACAAGGTACGTTTGACATTGCAAGGCAGCTATTCTTGGCTGCTAGGGTAGTCATTGCTGGTAGAGAGTTTGACAGTCTGCATGGAGTCCCAGAGGCTCTTATAACGATGCTCTTGGCTTCCAAATCCTTTAATTCTTCACCTATGAATTTTTCCAATGTTTTATCCCTCAAAAACTCAAGTAAAATTTCTTTCTTTATGCTATCCTCAATTCTTTTGGTCCATTTTATGGAAAGACGTTAGCAAATTAAGGACAATATGGCTGCATCGCTTGTACTTCTTGATGAACCGGATCCTTCTCGCCAAATCTACAAGCTCCAATTTTTCTTCTCTTCTTCTTTTCCTCGGGCGCCTTTTCTTCAACATTTCTTCTTCCTTGGTTTTTTCTTCGTTTTCTCCGTCTAAAATGCCGATTTGTGGATGATTACCTCATTGACATCCATATCCACAATGGATTGGAGCTTTGCAAAACGGGAGGGAGCCAAAGAGCGGGGCGGCAGGCAAAAGAGCGGAAGGGGCCAAAGAATAGGAATTTGAATTTTAGTTTTTGAAATTAGAATTTCCCCACAAATTGGGACTCCATTCTTAAATAACTTGGCAGGTTGAGCGGGTGCCATAATTATACTTTCATACCACAAAAGTGGCGGATGCAATGCCACATTTTGGGGACAAATTTAATTGAACACCACGATTGTGCTTTTACCCAATGGAAAAATAGTTCAAGCTTTCTTACATACAACTGCGTAGGTTTCCTTTGTGTTAAAGCACATTCAAGACTTGTGAAGCTAAGTATTGCTATTTTAGTTTTGAATTATTACCAAGTTTTCATGTTTTCTATTATCCAACAGATGTATATGACTAAACCTAGAAAAAAAGGGCACCTTCCATGTAGAGTAGGCGTCAAGAGATCTGATTTTGAAGCAATCATGTCAAAGGTACCAAAGAACATGGTTGAAGTCGCAAAAGCGTTGGCGAAATAGATTCGTGAGTGTTTTCCAAATGATGAGCTATTAGAAGCAATAATTGTGTATCCACAATTTTGGATGAATTCCCAAATAATTAAAAAGGTACAACCTGAAGTTTAAAGGTTGTTGCATATATTGGTAGCCCATTTTGCACATTCTAGACAGGTTGAATGGTATCCAAATACATGGCATATTGGATGAAGATAAATTGTAGCACAACCATGAAGCCTTTGGCACAACTATGTGGTCACATGCTGGCCAATTTACTGACAAGGAGAGTACTAAGTTTGGCTGCATCACAAAGCTCTGGAACATGCTTGATTACAATCAAGTGCTTCGTGAACACATGTCTGAATATTTTAAGCTTGTAGATTTATGTCAAACAATGATTCCAGGATCCGTGGAAGACGAGAGGACCTTGACAATATGGGAGTTTTGAAGAATAACAGCGCAACAAATTAACAAAAATCGGATCTTTGCCTTCGTGCATATGGGTGCAAGTATGATATTGAAGAACTTCCATATGAACGTGCATTGGCAATATGGAGTTCTCAAAAGAACGAAGAGGCACGGGTGGAGGAAGAAGTGACAATGCCAGAACCTCCAAAATCGATAGGCTGGAAAGCATAAAGGTAATTTTATACATTCATGGTCTTTTATCTGTAAAATTAGTCATAAGTCTATCTTCTTAATTGTTTAGAATTGTGTGTCTTATCTATACGTGCTTATCTTAACTTACAGAGTAAATAAGGACAATGTTCATGTTCTTAATATGTTTTCGAATGTAGAAAGAAAATACGATTTAAATGTTTGAGAGAGTTCTATAGCTCCATATTTTATTGTTGAGAGATATATTCGTTTTTGATATCTTTGTTTCGAAACTAGAAATCCCTGATTTAAATGTTAAAGAGAGTTCTATAGCTCCATATAATATGTTCAGAGATAATGTCATTGCTTGCTAAACAATAATGACATATGGGTATGCAGCTTCATTTTACGAGTTTAATTTTACGGAAAGACCTTTGAACTGCGAAAAACCGCTTTGGGTTGTGATCGTAAGTTTTCTTGAAAGGTTATGACTGTAATCCTTGATGTTTGGACTTTTATTGCAGCAGTTCACACATAATGCATGTTTGGAGCAGCCTGTAGGTCACGCAAGCAAGCGTGGATTAAGGTTGACCTAGTAAGACAAGCATCCCGGGATGTAGCCGTTCACAGAGATTTCATAATAAAACATCCCGGATAGTAGTCGGCTGAGTTGAAACCTGCATTTGAGTTAGTAGTTAGAGATTCGAGTTAGTAGGCAAAATACGATAATCGCTGCGGAACAAAGGTAATCGATGAACAAGATTTTTAAACTTTGTTTCAATGGTTGAACCAGTTTAATATTGTTTTGCTTTTATGGAATTCCCTCGGGCGCCACTACATCACCATAGAAGGGCACTCCCTCAAACTCGGACCATTTGGGATGGCCAAGTGTCCCGACGAGGAACACCGGAGGTGTCATGAACACGCAAGAACAAGAAAATACGCCGGAAATAATGCAAGAAATATGGAAGAAATACGCCAAGATCTAAGACAAAATCGGAGCATATAAACAGAATCAAGAGTACAATGGCCCCAAGGCAAGCAGAACACAGAGCGTACACAAGACGGATGCCTAGAAGGCTTCAAGACTGATGCTGAACCGAATGGTTCAACAAGAAGGAGATGCCTCCTTATATATATCTAGGCCAACGATGGGGATCGCGCCACTCTAATGGATGAGATCGGCACCAAGTGTCACAAGATGCATTTAGGTTCTAGAATATTCTAGAACCTCGCCAAGATAATCCCACACATGAAGAAGACGTGGAGGAATGTCTTCAACAAATATTGGTAGCGCTTGGCAAGGGTGTGTGACTGCAGTGGAAGGTTACGAGTTCAAACCCCGTCTTGTGCAACTACCCTTTTGCATCCGATGTGACGACTAGTGTGACATCCCCTACTCGTATACGGTGCACTCACCGTATACAAACAGGAGTTCATCCCCATACCAACTCCATACCATAGGGGGCCCTCCACAATCATCGCATCTCCGTGAACGAGTCCCGGTGGGAAGAGTGAAGGGTCATTTTTCTCCCTCGGGGCCTACCCTAGGCTGGAAGCGTAAACATACATGTCGCAAGATACAACATAATCACATATCCACCTCGAAGGGTGGTGCATCAACATCTGCAGACAATGATCGACATCATACACCCAGGGGTCCTACCCAAGGCTCAGTTCGAGGGGATGACCGACGGCTTGGGCCTTGAGTTCATTGCGGAATTGTAATTCATGGCAATGGATTTGGCGGGCATAAGAAACATGGCATAGGGTTGTCCACTCCATCCGCCCTCCTATGCACACTTTTTAGAATAGGTTGAAGAGTGTTGGGACTCGATCAGAGCCACGGGATGCATAGCCAAAGGGCTATTCGGGTTGCATCTCCCCAAATTGGCGGTGGGGATCACCCCCGTGAGGTCTACATGCCGACATTCAAGGTGACTAGAGGGCCCTGCCCTTATTCGAACGTGGAACCTTTGGAAAGTGGTACACCACTTCAGGGTGTGAGCCCATGCCTTACCCCACTTTGGGTGGTAAGCCATTAGACCTAGTCACAATGATCCCCGGTGGGCCTTACACACCGGAGGGATGGATTCAAGAGTCGAACACTAACCTCCTTCTTAGCCAGCTCGGCCCTTCACCCACAAACTGAGGTGTGGTTCTTGTACAGGCGAATCTCTGAGTGTGCTAGAGAGGCTAATCTAGAGCATCTACTACCAAGCTTTTAGGGTCTCTACCCCCTTCCCAATACAAGGAGTTCATGAGATACATCATCCATATACATCACCCAGAAGAACTAAAGAACTAGATCTAATCTATATCATAGAGTTAGGTTCTTTAGTTTAAGTCTGGTATCTTGAGATCTAGAGGGCTGCTATGGGCAATTTAATAGGCTAAACCTACCGATTCTATGGTGAAGATGGTTTAAGCTATTAAATTGCCTAAATCTGATCCTTTGAGTTGCTCCTCCCCGACTGAGTTCGACCATCTGTGAAAGCTTTCGAATCAAGGGAAACCTCTCGGGTGCAATTAGCTATGGCGTGGTTGTAGCCTTCGGAGATGGATTCACCCCATGGAGACTACTCTGGATTACATCTCCCAGTCCGATGAGGCTAAAGGGATGAATCCCCTCAGAATCACAATGGTTCCATGGGTGTACTAAGCGGATACATGCCCACGTCCCCGCAACATCTATAAGGAACCTTAGGACTAAAAATGAGATATACGTTTATATATGTATTTGTATAATTATTTTATGCATTGTCTTTTGGTTCATGTCTTTTCACATGGACAAAAGGCACAATTTAAATACATTTTTTGTTAACTTGGAATAAGAGATGTAGTTTAGGTACTCTGCTTTCCTTCGGATGCATCTTTGTTCCTTTGCATTACATTTGGTATCGAGCAGGAAGAAGATCTTGTGAAGTTGTACCTCTGTATTGAATTAAGAAAAACTAAGAACTTTGCAGACAAGAAGATTACTTTTCTTTATATGTCTGTTGCTTTAAATTAAAATGCTAACCATATTAAGAGTTAAGGGGATTTTAAAGCTTCAAGCATGCATTCTAATGCTTGAAGGCAATTTAAGAAGGAGATAAAATCTTGACAGCAAGGACAAATAATTGTTCAAAACATGGTAAGAGAAAAACAAAACATAAACAAATAAGAAAATAAAGAAAGAGAAAACAAGACAAGGCTGCTAAGGCCTTGTGCTGATTTTGTGTCATTGTTTATCGAGATCTTTTACAAAGAAATCATGAAATAAGAAAAAGGAATCTCTATTTGAAATATATCTCTTGTAACTCGGTTTTGCTTCCATGCAAAAAACAAAGATTGTTACCTAACTAAAAGAATCTTTCTCTTGAGAGACCAAAGAAACAAGAAGCATATTTAGAACAATAAATGCAAAGAATAATAGGGGCAAAGGAATCGCCATTTTGATAGAAAAACAATGGCAGAAGATTCATCCGACTTTGAATGGATTAAGATTGAGGAAAGAAATATTTGGCAGATAAAGTAGCCCAAGACCAGGACACTCCTAAGTTCTCATCCCGAAAATCCAAAAACCATGCCGCATATTAGAAAAGGAAGATTCCGGGGAAGCCGGCCGGTCGAATCCCCCTGTAAACATTCATAAGCCATGTAGGGCGGCAGTGAAACCATGCTAGGGTGTACCATCTAAAAGTACTTTTAGGAGTGCAACAAATCCCAATACTGGTACTAGGAACTTGCATAAAATGCCATAATAAATAATAAGTTTGAGGTTAATTCATTTATTTTAGTCTCTAATAGGCATTGTTATCCTCTAGCAATACTATAGATTGGCATGTTACCGACCTTCAATTCAAAAAATTTGATCGATTTTAATGGAAAGAAAACGGTACGGTTTAAAAAAACCAGTGTAGGTACTTTGAGGGTTCCAAAAGTGGTACAAAGCATGCTTTTACCCAAGGTCTTAAACAAATCCCCATACCTCTTGCAATTCCAAAGAAAATCTAAGGTTTCATCTTCCGTGGAACGAGTTAGTTTTGTGTGACAACCAAGGACAAAGGAAGACAAAAGGCCGCCCATAGACCGTCGGTTCCGCCATAGCGAGGACCTTGGCGCTTTGGTAAATGCTATCGCTATCAGTATCTGAAACGAATCCGCATGCGATGAGCGAGCCAAGAGAAGGTAAAATAAAACAAAATAAAAAGTATCGGTTTAGAATTTATAACTAGTCAAAAGCACGCTTTGATTACTTTTGCATAGCAAAGTGATTTCGCGGAAAGACACGGATCATGGAGGGACACACATTGAAAACAAAGGGTAGGAAATGTATCATTCACTTTAAAATCTTCCAAAAATGCTAAAAACGTGAGCACCACTTCAAGTATCATTCCATTAAACTATTGCTTCAGATTTCGAGGCATTCTTTTCCAGTCGCTTGGCGTCACAATGGCTCCAAACACCAGCCGGAATGTGGCAATAGAAAAGTTATGTAGCATTGTTGTCCCACGGCGGTAGTCTTTTAGACAAATGACCTATCTACAACAACCTGACTCAACAACGTAGTAAAAATCTTAAAACATAGCAAATGTAAATGCAAAGCAAAGAATCTACATTTTAGATGCATTTGCAATGCACACAAAAAACAAACTATAAACATAAACAAAGAAGAAGAAACAAAGGAAAGAAAAATGGGAAAACAACCGCGATTGCTTAACAAGAGCATTGAGACCACATTTAGATGAAGTCATTTACAAATCTATTCCAAAGATGGACCAAAGGAGCTTATCTTATTTCGTTGGATCCGTTTTGATGGCATCTTCGGGAAGAGGAAGCATTGATATTGTCTTGGGACATATGTTGCCATCTTTATTTATTCTATATATAACATTGTAAAAAGAACTTGCACCTAAATCGGGATAGATTGAATCCTCCTTTGGGGTTGGGCGTCTGTAGAATTTTTACTCGATGACAAAGATAAGGAATCATTGTTGGTGAATGTCATGTCCAATTGGCCGGCGCTACGTAATTGTATCCTATGTTTAAAGTGCTCTTGAAACTACACCAACCCACTACCAAAGTTACAAATGGCTTAACTACTGTGATTCTTTATTGTGATCTCCCGTAAAGTGTGTAATTGTTAGGATTGTGTCATGCCTATTATAATGATGCAAAATGATGAAAAGCTTATTTAAATTTGATTAGAAAACTTGTGGACGATAATGTGCACTTCCTCAAAGCCTCCAAGAATCTTACTCTCGAGATGTTAGAGAATCAAAAACCACTCCCGGTGTCGCTTAATTCCCCATGTAGAAAACACATACACAAAACAATATTTAAAGGTGTCCGAATTGGAAACAAGCAAAGCTTTTCCTAATTAGTCCATCTTATGAACAAGGGAATAATTGTCGCTTTTTATGCCTTTCTCGATAATAGTTGAATGCAAAGTTTAAGAGCACCTAATCCCAAAGAAATAACTTTGCTTTCGACATGTAAGAAATGTAACCATGTGTATAGGCAAAATGAATAAAGCAACGCATACCCATATCTTAGATATAACTACTTGGGGAAATTTGTGTGGAGAAGATGAAGTGTGCACTTGTTGAAACATGAGAGAACCTAGTAAATTCATTAATTAACCTAAAAAGTTAGGGCCAGATCATGTACTCGTGAAAAGAATCATGATCATCGCTAAGGATGAATGCACGCAATAATATTGTCGGTTTGAAAACCCATCGGGCTTTTATTATGGTTTTTAGCATTGTCTTTCCCTCAATATCTAACCTGACCTCGAACCAAAGAATTTTCCTAGGTGGTCTCATGCGGTCGGTTGATTCTATCCATCGCACGAGGCTAAGACACTCAAAAACATCTTATATCTTATGGACTTCGCCAATCAATGCCTCCTATTCAATTGGAAAAATATTGTTTATGAAATAATTGAAGTTATTGTACCTTTATCGGTCATCATGTCTACCTGACAAGCTAAGATCGGAAGGATGAACGTGGTGAAAGCACTATTTCGGAAGGATCGAAAAGAGTTCCCTCGCATGGATTTGCAAAACCTTGATCTTTCAATTTTAAAAGGATAAGTTTTAGGGAAAAACTACAAAATACCCAATTTTTGCAAAATTACGGATACCCCTAACTTTCCAAAATTCACAAAATGCCCTAAAAAATTCACAAAATACTGAAAAACCTATAATGTTAGGGCATTTCATGAATTTTCTAAAAGTTAGGGGTATGTTGTGAATTTTGCAAAAAGTTAGGGTATATAATAATTTTTCCCTTTTAGGAAAGTTTATCTATGCAACACTAAAAATAATTGCCATGGCAGAGCATGGTAGCATTCTCTTGTTCCAACCTAAAACATAAGGATCATAAATCTTGATAGATAGCCCATATTTGGGTTCTTTACTGAGAATCGGAAAAACAAATTACACTTTAAAATATAACCTAATAAACATACTAATAACAAATTATATGGTTCTAATATCCGATATCATTGGTCCATGCATCCTCCTCCAAAAAGAAGAGATTCTTTCCCACGATTTCCCAGTCATGCAAATGGAAGAACGTAACACATCAAGAAGAATTTAAAGAAATAAAGCAAAAAAAAAAAAAAAAAAAAAACTGAACGAACTTTAGATTGAGATTTCTCTTTTCATTTTATAATCTGTTTTATTTAGTCACCGAAGGCAATGCATTTGTCTTGCCCACAAACACAAACACTAACTGCTTGACTACCAAGACTACCAACCAGTGGGGATTACCGCACTCCATGTCCTTTTTGGAATGATTTTATTAACTAATCACTTTAACATGGGATGTTCAATAGATCTAACATGCGAGGCATTGAATGTGATTTCAATAGTTTATTGTTCTCCACAGAGATAGATGAAGAACATAACATAGGGTTAACTAGAATTACAAGTTTTTGGTTACAATAATTTCTGAGAAATTGCTACACATATACCTATACCTTTCTGACTATTTTTCCCCATCACCTCAATAAAAGCAAATTTTGTAGCGATGGTGTAGCCCTACCATTACCTTGGTTAGATACTTCCAAGGTTTGATCATTACGCTTCTCGAAAAGCTGGAGCCCCTATTACTATGATGGAGTGGTGAGCTTGCTCTACAAATGAAAAAATGGTCTAACAAAGCTAGCACCTTTAGGCAGTTAGACATGCTTGGTGCAAGAGATTCTCGTTGCCCAAAACACCTAAAGCGAGAATATGAGCGTTGTACATGTTATCGGGAATAGACTCCAAAATGTACTAAGGCTAAGCTCACTCGACTCTACTTCTACATTTTGTGTACTACACCCATAACCATTAAGCCGGGCATCATGAACTCTTTGCAGACTCTCCATTTCGGCAAAGCGTGAATATTCTTTGTTGAAATATCAATGACAGTTGTGAACCTTTTGGAAAAGCATGTAGATAAACAAGTCAATCGGACCCAAGTAATAGAAAAGTTTAAGATGAGAGTAAAGCGGACTTACAAATCCTGACTACTTTTGTAAAGGCCTGGCCATGATCATTGTAAACTTGCATTTAGAAGATAGGAACAAGCTGCACATAAGGAAGCTCATCAACAATTGCCCCAACCCCTCCATTCTTTGGACTCTTTTTTTAGAGCTGCTGCATGAGCTGCCGGTGAATCTAAAGGCACAAGTCTATCCTGGGCAACATTCAACTATAAAAGATACTCTTTAACAAATGATCCCGTCTGGTAGCCTATAGGTATGTTACTAGCTATCAATCTGCTATGTTTTGAACCAAGGGTGTCGAGTCTTTGAACTGTCAATATTGATGTCAAACTAGCCGTGTAGCTAAGTAATAATTAATACAACAAACAATCAAATGACTAAGGCTGCTCTCCCAAGTGTGCTTTTTATATCCTCCCATGTTAAACACAATATATGACTTGAATACTTGCAAACAATAAAAACGGCAGAGCTTTTTCAATATGGTGCGACATGATAATGGAGTTAAGGTGGCGAAAAAAAAGGGTTGAAGCTAAACCTGCATGAGCAGGAGATGTAATAGTGATCAGATATCTATTTTTCTTGCATATAAAGCCAATTATACTTTCGCACAAAATTGTGCGGGACAAAATATTACCATAAAGTAGTCACAATTTGTTTCTTTGGTGCCCACAGAATTCACGGTTCTTTTTATGCTCCAGCAACCAAATGACAATTCGCAGTGAAAATAAAAAGCATCGGTTGTAAGCCACATTGCAGCGGTAAATGGCGCATAAAGCCCCATGCATGACCGCGCCGGATGTCCTTAATGGTACAACCACCACCATTCGGATGTTGTATAAGGTTGTGTAATGTCCACCATCCTAGATGTTGTGTTAAGGTTGTGTATAAGCTACACTTCTTTGTAGCTTGTCCCCATTGGAATCCTACCCCGAGGCATAAAGTTGACAATATATTTGTTATGGAAATTCATCCAGTGAGAAAGAGGTTCTGCTGCTGTGCCATGTAATTCCTTCATCCAAGTGTAATGAGCGATATGGGCAGCATTCGATGCTTTAATCCCTCTAATCAAAGATTTATTAAGCATAAGTTGGACTTGCAAGCTCTTCTTTATACACATCAAATACCTGCTGGAATAATAATCATCTTGCCGCTTGTGCAACTTATTCTTGTTTCTAAGAATGGTAATGCTTAGAAACAGATGGCTTTGCCGGATGTTAACAGACGGGAAACTCAAGCTCCATCAAATCCTACAAAGCACAAAGGAAATAATTCAAAAACAGAGGAAAAGGTTCCCATTAATTGTGCAATATACAAGCTCTGTTGCAATCAGAAATATTATTAGATAAATTTCTCTGAAACCACAAAAGCTGTGAATATCTATCTGGACTAAAATTCATTTTATCTAATGGTACTTTTAAAGTTTAACTGTTTGGCTAGTGAAAATTTTGGAGTATACCAATGGCCCCATCAGAAAATTATAACTCATTTAAAAGAAGTTACCTCTAAGGCATTGAGAGGATCTCTTGCATCATCAAGCGCTCTGTGGAAGGTGATGCTTAAATTTCATTCTTTGCATGCCTCTATGACTGTTCTCATCTGTATAGTTGCTATCGTTCAGCCTTCTTCGGGTAAAAAAAAATCTGAAGTTCAAACACTATGTTGATTCAAAAGTAAACACACAGCAATATACTTGAATGAAGAGACAATTAAAATGGACAAGACCTGCATGTCCACGTTTCCATCAAGGTCGAGCTCCAAGCGCCAATGCCTTGCACCCATTTTACCAACCATCTTCACATCTTCCAATATTACCTACATGAGCTTTTGCCATTTAGCCTATTCAAATGCCACTTATTCAAGGCACAAAGCTAACACCTACATCAATTTACTGAAGTAATGTAGCGAAATCTCCACCTCTAGGCCTGATCAAAACGTGGATTGGAATTCGGACGGCATCCTTTACAGTTTTGATCACTGCAAATCACATCCTAAATGCTAAAGAAAAAGGCTGACTCGAGAAAACATGGAGGGTTATGTCATATTACTGACCATAGCTAGGGGTTAGTCAGCCTTCTGAAAAGTCGAGCATAGTCAAGCCGGCCAGCTCTGCCTACAAAAGGGAGATAGATGAGGAGAAAATTATAGAAAATGTAAGCAGCTCAGAATCATTGTTAGAAAAATGGGAAAAAAAAATGAAAGGAGGATGAAGGTGCTGTGAGGGCACAAGGCCAGAGCGTGTGTTTTTAAAAGTGAGGAATCTAGCAGTTTTTCAGAATACTTTAAAAATCTGGAATATTAACGAAATATTCTACCCCACCATAAAAGATTGGCAACCAAAAAAACAATTTAAACAAGTTAAGCGTAATACCACCATTGCAAAAGATATTAAAAAGGCGGTACACTTAAAAGCGTTTGGTGACATGCAACAGATCAAAAGGAACATTCAGATTTGAACAAAGCCACACAACTTGAAAAGAAGAGAATACTCGTTCAAGTTAATTAACTTTGAAAGCATTCTTAAAAGCGAGCGTAACTACTGCGGCTAAGAAAACGGTAGGAAATATGAAACCCTGATATTGAAATTAATTTTCTGTTGATCAGGAGGTATACCTTCGGTCTTGAATCCTAGTCTTCACATTGTCAATGGATTATCTGAACTTTCAACTTCTAGAGTGATGGCCTTACCAGTCGGGGCCTTCACAAAAATCTGCATATTGTTAGTTGCTGAGACTAATCTAAAAGATCAATACAATTACAAAAAGATGCAAATTGTACACTGATGTCATTAATAGCATTCTAAGATAAGGAAATGTTAATCATCAACAACATGCTGAGTTGGTGGGGACATACACAGGCTGAAAGCAGAAAAAAAAGAAAAAACTATTCTGAGAGGAAAATAAAAAAATCATCCTAAATTTCAGAAAAAAATCTTTAAGTCATCTGATACACTCCTAAAAGTAAAATTGACACAATTAACACTGCTCAAGTTATCTTATCAAACGTGTCATCTGAGGAGACTTTTTAATTTGAATAAGCTGGACTAATAAGAAAATCTATGTTACATTTTTGAGCCATTTTTTAATCACTATCACTGCCATATCCTGCCAAGCGATGCCAGACCCACAGCTTCTCGAACAACAGTTGGTTCTGCTACACCAGCAGTGTCTGAAATTGATTTTAAAACAGTAGATTCCTTTACTTTACCAACATGGTTACCCGGTTGAACAATCCTTTGCATATTATCATCTGTTTGCTTTTGGTTTGGTTTTATTTCAAACTTTGGCTTCACTATAGGCGAGAACTACTGAGGTTGTTTAGATACAGGCTCGAAACAAGAACAGCTGTAGGATTTTTGTGCTGCTACTGAAGCTTCCCCATTGTTGGCCTTCCCTACGTTTATAATCTGCCTTTACATCATCTTCATCTTTCCCCTCTTCATCCTCTTCATCATCACAATCATCTTCATCATCATCTATTCTCCGCTTTTATAATTCCTTGATTCTGAAATACAACAGATCTCAAAGGGCTTCATCTTCTTTAGCAAGCTCTTGTTCTTGAGGCTCTGCAGTCTCTCTAAGAGCTCTAAGCATAACCTCGATTATCTACACCAGCGTGGCGTGCCATGGACTTCATTTCATCAAGTGCTGCAAGGATGTCCATTTCCTGCTTAGAATCAAGTGTCCTGTTTTTCTAATGCTTTCATGGCATCTCCCATTTCTTCAGCATCTCTTTTCTTCTTTTGCACTATCTAATGCCTCATCTTCAGCCCGCCAAGGCTCAATATTTCTAGTAGCTCAGACTCCATAACATAATCACTGTTCTGAGGGATCTGTCTTCATGGCAAGCTCAGCAGGCAGCAGTACATTTAAAATAAAACCTAAAAATCTGGATACCTAAATAAGTTTCCCCGACACAATCTTCCTTTCTGGAGTTGAATTTGGTGCCTTTGTAGATATAATTGCCACAGGTAGTGCAACGAATGCTCATGGGAAACATCATACGAACCTTTATTTGCTGATTTTTGGGCTGCCGGCGCCGAGGGGATGAGTGCAGGGTCGAAGTCGGGGGGTAATACTTGTTAAGGACTTTCCGTTCTCCCATAGTGCTGCTCTAGCTCCTCCGCTGCTCGATCCCTGCTTCTTTTTATAATGTGGGTTTTATTTCTCGAACCTTTTTGGCCTTTTTGAAATTGGTCTGCTGGCGTGGCAGTGATCTAGCCACGTGGGTTCCACGTCAGGGTAGGATAAGATAAGATAAGATAAATTTTTTTGCGTGGGGGCGGGAACACGCGGGGGTTAGGAGACGCGTCCGGCCGTCTAAAACACAGGGACTGGGCCCGTCAACGGCTAACCCGAAATAGCGAATATTAAAAAAGTACCAGAATAAGATAAAGATAATGCTTGGGGCCGAACCAACATTGCCATGAGGAGAATTGAATGGCGAATTTATCTAAGATTAAGTGTTCAATCTCTACGCATCGAGAACATCCGGATGTTCATTACATTGAATCAACCTTCTCCTAACCGGCCAAAATTGGAACTCCCAAAGACATTTGAAGACTCTGGCCATCATCTAGTCATCTGTGTCATTTCACAAGCTCATCTCTAATGGCTTTTGGAATCTTGGTACTCTAGGAACATCTAGTTGTTTATATTTGCTCTCCAAAATGTAGTAAGCATTATATCTCGCCTCTATATAAACATAGATCGTATGTGGACAACTTTTGTGGATATTTTCTTCTAAACCTCAAATTCTAGAGTTTGAGGTGGAGCCATTGGGTGTGTAGGGTTACATGTTTTTCTTTTTGCTAGTGATGGAATTCATGACCAAATTATAATGAGTTATAAAATATAAGAATTCCTCAAATCATAGGTAAAACTTCGAGAAGAAAGCCCCAGAAATTTATTAAAAAAATTCTTTAATAAAAATCACTCAAAGGTGTTCCTCTAATTAGTACTTGCATGGATGTAGATGCCTCTAATGTTCTAAAGAGTTGTGGGTGGTGTTGTTATCTTTGCCAGTTCTGTAGTTTTCTTTGAGAGAAATTCAATGCCCTCTTGTTGATGGCGATGGATGGTGCATTGAAGCTATTGCAAAGGATCATGGTTCCAAATGGATGATGTACTTCCGAACAATCTTGAGACAAGATCTACTAATAAAGACTACATTATTAATTTACTTGAAATAGGTTTCTAGCATGATGCTAACCAATTTATGGCACAACCAAAAAAAAAGACAAAACATACAATTTTGATCAAGGAATGGATTTTAAGCTTCATTAAGCTTCAAAATGAGAACAAGTGATCTTTCGACTTTGTTTTCAAAATGAAGGGAAATAGAGAAACTAACCTAGAGAATAGAAAAATCCATTCATTTTGCATCTAATGCATGTTTGGAAAAGGCCTTTAGAAAAATGTGGGGACATGTTCCATTGCGCCAAAACTTCAAACTGTCTATTTTTGGGCGAAATCAATAAGGAAGGTCAACCTAAGACTTCTAAGCCAGTTAGGCGGTCTTGGACTAACCAACCTAAGTGATTAGAGCGTCCAACAAAATATTATAATAAAAGAAAGAATTGCACGGGTTTTGTAAACACTCGAATCTGTCGAAGGAGGGAAAACAAGAAGGGAGGAAAAAGGAAAGGAAGGGGAATGAAATGGAGGGGTAGTCTTAACCTCAAACACTCTAACCAATTTCCATGTCCATAATTTTGCCTTTTTTTTATTTTCCAGCCAAGATATAAAAAAATGAAGATCCAATGGTGGGGGCTTATCTCACCTCTTTTAACATCAGCGTGAATCCTACAATAGCTGGGAGAGCCATCCATACAACGACTATATCTGCATAAGTTGTATCCCTAATGAAGGCATCGCCTCTTCAAGCTGCCACTGCACAACAAAGATCAACCATGCGACCATAATATTCAATTTGTCGGTATGATGCCATAATCTTTGACCATTGCATCGAATAGCATTGTTCCTTATCAATAAGGGCTGCATGATGCATTTAAAATATGAACAAATGTGATATTTGGGACCCGGACCTTTTTGATATCATTTCTTTGAAACAAATCTAGTTCCTCCTTACCAAATTCATGTTGTGCATACGATCAATCATTGTACTCGGTCACAACATTGCGTTGATGCATTTGGTCAAATACTTTTCAAAGCGCATCATGCGGGGCTACCACATCTGCATACATGTTAATCGGTGATTACCAATCATGATGTCGATGAATACTCATAAGATACAATCATGTCATGGAACAACTTCGAGTTCAAAGAGAATATGCTTGCATAAGCATCAGGCGACAAGGAAAGTGATTGCATGCGAACATTGCGTATGCTGCATTCCATTTCTTTGAAAGAACTTCTCTGCCATGCCTATTGCGGGTGCACCACGGAAAGCATGGCATTTCAAGATACCCGCAGACCTTTGAGACATTTTATTGAATATCAATTGTGCATGTTCAAGCTCGACAATTACCATACATATTTATCAAAGCATTACCCGACTATCATATTGGTAGTGCATTCATTATTAAAAATACATTATTAACAATAACTGCGGCCGCGAATCAATAACCATTTGCTAAACCATTGATACTACGGCCCGCGAACTTAGGGCATTAATGTAGGTCACTGGTTTGCCCTAACATCTTCAAGTTGCATACAAAGCAAAGGTTGAAGGTTTTTTGAGTGATTCTTATCACGTATATCTTTTAACCATGGCATTCAAAAGATATAATATCTCGTTTAAATAATGCGTCAAATATAGTAGATGAGTATTCTCCATTTCCGACTTGTACATGTTAATAAGGCATTTCCATGATGCTATCTAATTGATAGCGGATGCAATGATAAAGAATGGACCATCTTGCCATTTACCGGGCTTCATAGAGTTAATGAAAGGTCATACTATGCTGCTCTTATCACCTATTTGTAATTCAAGTAAACATTCGATTGATTCTTTGGCATAACACGCCTTTGCATATCTTTGCAATAATGGTGTCCAACAAATAGGGGTATGTACATCCATTGAACTCGACAATAACCATTCATATGGAGCAGGGAAAGTTATCAAGACTATGCGATTGCGGTGACCATGCATAATGGCAGCATGAACAAACTTTCTCAAAGCCATATCAAGCGATTATAGTCAAACAATGTTAAGGAAGGTTACTTTATTTGGCTCCATACCTTTTCTTGCATCTGATATAGAAGTTCTAAAACTATCACCGTCATCTTTGAGCATTTGATACCTCCCATCTTCCATACATGTTAGCGAAGCGGTTCAACAACAACATCGACTCATGCATTGTGTCGATAGCGTGTGCATGAATACGCTCACTTTTTCCGACAATGATAAGTTAGAGCATACATATAAGATAGCAATAACACTTGGCTATGCAATTTAATTCTTTCGACCACATTTGTTCAATCAAATTCAATGCATTGTTCAAATAACCACATCAAAAAGCTACTACCATGGTATTCCCATGAGTTTATACGGATTTACCATTTGAGCAAACATTTTTTTTTGCATGTCCGATGTTGTGCCATGCAGCAATACATCTCCATAGTATGCGCATACCCTTTGCTAGTGAATTAAGTTCACCAAAGCACCAAGCATTTCTTGCAATCTTCTGCGTGCATTGACATGTGTTGAGTCTTTGAATACTCCTCTCCATTATTTTCTACGGAAAATTATATGTGTGATATCCAGAAGCGCCAAAGTATCAAGAGACACACATGCATTGACATTTTTGGAGCGATCCACGCCTCTTGCGTTTGTAATTAGAGGCATAGAGCCAAGCGCCATGCACCATAATTGTGCAAGCTCGAGAAATGGCGTCGAGGGATATTGCATTGTGAATGGGAGGAAAATGCTCTCCATAAGTTCATTTGTGCGAGAACTTCTTTGGGCAAATTACATGAAGCCATCTTTGTGACATATAAGATAAATGTTGTGGGGCCAACATTAGTAATAAAAGTATTTGAACCACTCACTATTGCAATTTCTTTTTTACATTTATGTAAGTGGTGTCCTTACTAGTTAATGATCATGGTTCCCTGCAATGCGGCACATGTGGCCTTTGTTCGAAAAGTTTGGAGCAAAGTGATCAAGATGGCCAGGGGCCGGTTGTTATTGCTAACGGTGCGGTGCCGTTAGATCAATTGGCGATAACAAGCTGGGTGTGGTTGGCATTCATGTCAGGCTGCCCTCAATCAATGTGAGCATATTATGTATATCGTTGCTATCGAGAACTAGCGGCTTCATTTTATATCAATTTCATTACGTTTGTTTTACGATTCAATTCATATTCTTTCGATGATATCTTGACTATTTGCATCTTAATCTCTTGTTCATGGCGGCTTGCCCTCTATCTTCATAAGTAATTGTCATGCTTATAAACTTCGAGAAATTTGTTGTTTGTGTTTTACGATTGACAAGCTGTATCGATAAAACTTGCTTTCGTCAAAAGATCGGATGGTTTGTATTTTTATTGCACCCAGCCTTTGTGGATGAGAGACTCTCTCAAACCATTCAAAAATGCATCTTCACAAAAACTATTCACTAGAGAATTTTTGTGCGAAATTGCTTGATGTTATTGAGAATGTAGGCTTCAAAAGACAATGGTAAATTCTTTGCATGGGATGGAATCGAAATTGCATGGTAAAGGATGAATCAAATATCACATGGGATATTTTTGTAATTTGAAGAATTGATTAACAAGTCAAAAGATGTTTTGAATCTACATCCTTTCATGTACTTATGGCTCGAGCTTTTGGAAAAGCCGGGATGGTCGATGCACACATGGAGTGCATGCGGTGGCAAACCCACATCTAGAAAGAAGCTGAAGACAGACGAGGCTTGGGTAAATTCGAAAGACCAAGGGAAAGCTTGGCAAAATTCTCATCTCAATGCTACCTATGTATAACCAACTAACTAAAACAAGCAAAATCAATGAATTCATTTAAAAGCAAAATTTGAAGGAGCATAAAAGCTAACTCTTCATCCGGAAAGCGAGAATCTTCTTGAGGAGGATCGAACCTCTAAAGGTATCGGGGCTGCTTCAACAAAACGGCGAATATCAAAGGCGATGAAACAAAGCAAAACACACAATGCATTTCCATAAAATAAAAAAGCTTCTTACGGTATCGCGTGCGGGCTTGCAAAATGGGATGAGCTTACAGCGCCACGTCTTGCCGTTCTGCTTATCGACAATGTTGGCTAGCTAAAACTATCAATTTTTCCATTTTTTAATTAACCACAACCTCCGACAAAAGAACAAGCGTTAGATTGGAAAGGGAAAATAGCAAATATATGAAAAAAGAAGTAGAAAAAGCGCTTGCTTCTTCAAATCCGGCTCCTTTGCAATTGTTTGAAGCAAAATCATGCCATCGCTCGGCTCCTTTCCAATTGTTTGAAGCGAAATCCGTCATGGCTCGGTGAACCTAGCGACCAACCACGGAATTTTCTTAAATTATCACAACCATAGATCATATCGGATGTTTTGTAGGTGATTTGGACAAAAAGTCTTAGGCTGGCAGCGTGGATACTCTAAAAATTGCTTCAAAGTGTCAGCGTGTGTTTTGTATAAAAGCGTGCTAAAAATTAATCTTTCTTATAAAAATGAAAAATTGAATTTATAAGTTGGTCAAGAGGTGTTTTTATAAAATTATGTTTTCAAATGGTGGGGGTTCAATGCTCACTTATACCAAGTACGCATCACTATGGGATTTTTTAAAATCCGTTAAGACAAGTTCCCTATCCATTTAAGACAAGTTTCCACGGGGATATAAAATCCATTAAGACAAGTTTGTGGGGGATTTTAAGACTATACTTACGGGAAAAATTTCCCTATTCCTTACAAGAACATTTTCAAAGGAAAAATTTACCTTGTTATTAAATGTTATAAGATCATAACCCTATGGTTCTTTCAAGCTATGAACATAAGGGAAAACTAGAAGCGTGTGCCGTGATGCGAACATTGGATTAGGTGTGTCGAATAGAAGTGTGCAGAATGCATTGAATATAGGTGTGTCGAATGGGCAAACATAATGGTGATGCAGGTAGAATATGTTGTGATAGGATAGGTTGGGATGCATGTGTGAAATGGAATGAATTTCTATCATGCCTCGACCTGGATGGTCCAAGTTAATTCTATGATTAGATCTATAAAGGGATTGATTCAAAATGTAATTGGACCTTTGGTTCATCTGTCTTTGCTAAGATACTTTCCATGTGGGTGGAGATTCGTATGTGTCTTACAATGCTATGCGTGTCGTGGATGTGATAAATCGGTAGAGTTATGGAGTTTTGCATGTAGGAATAGAATATTGTATAGTGTATTATGGTATCAAAAAGCCAAATGTTGAAATAAACATGTTGGATGATAGTTTAAGGGGAAACTTATTGCATTTGCATATTAGCCATTTGTTTCTTTACAACCACTTTTGCTTTTCTTCTCATGTTGGATGCGAGTTAAGCACCTTGATCAATGGAGGTGAAACCCATGATTGGCAGAATAAATCTATTATAAAAGCATCCATCAAATAGCAAAAATGATTATCACCTCCATATAGACTAAAGAAAACCTGATAGCAGGTATACATGAAGAAACTTGAAATTCAAATACACTACTTAGAAATCCAAATACACTACTTGACATTATACCAACTATGTGTTTGTACCATTTAGGTCTAAAAACTCTTCTAGGGAGCTTAAATTGGTGCAAATTTTTGATGCTTTATATTCTTATATCATCTTTCACAATTTATTGGGCCAATTGGAATAGGATGCTTTTATGTGAATTAATTTGCAATTTTCTTTAAACTTGCTATTATATATTTAAACAAACTTGAAGTCAGGATGGTCATATCCCTTGACCCATCCCCTCTTTAGAATCGAAAAAATGCATTTGAATACATGACAAAAATACAAATGAATAATGTACATTATGTGTTCATTGTAGTGTACTTCAAAATATTAAATATATTATTGCCCATGCTCCCAATATCCATGATTCCGGCTACTCAATGTAATTCATAGCCATGAAATAAAATGTTGAATCAGCCGTGATTTATGATGGGCGTGAGAAAGATGTTATTTGCTATAAAAATTTGCATTATATGTATTTGTGATGGCATATAAAAAATGCATCTTGCAAACCCTTAATACATTACATCTTATGAGCTCATTATCCCATCTCATATCATGGCATGAGAATATGGGACGAAACAAAAGAAATAAAGAAGAAATATCAAAAGCAGGTAGAAGGACTTTAGCAGATCCATATAGCAGAGATGTTAAAAAATGGAGACACAAAGCTAATGAATAAAATGACTATTTAAAGGGAAAAAAAATACAAAATTTAGATGCATTTTGGATGGTTGCAAGAATATAAAATTGTAATACATTGAACATCGTGACTTCTTCACGTAACGACATCACAATTCTTGCTTTGTTAACCCTAATATGTGTGAACATATAGGCTTAGTTGGATAAACTTTTTTTTTTCAATCCAACATTACCATTAAGAACTTTTGGATTACACCATGGCTAGCATTTGGAGCCTCATTTTCGTTTTCTTCATGTCCATGAGTTGGGTCTTCAAGCCATACTTGAGCTCCACATCATAGTTATACCATCCTTATCATCAACAGCTCCATAAAAAGTAAAATAAACGCCATGCGGTACCAAAGCGGTATAACTTCTAGAAAAAAGCAACATTTCAAATCTCAGTTTGAATCCATTTTCAGGTTTTTGTATTATATATTACACCGCGGCATAAACATAATATTTTCATGTTTTTCCTCAATCTACAAATGTACAAAAGCACTATTGCTTGCTAATCTTTGATAAACAATGGGTGCACATAAGAAGGGCTACATCAATTTACTCACTATGCAAATAGACACTATAAACAGTACCTTGGAATTTATAGCTCCTTTACATAAATTGTGTAACGATGATAAAGGGGTTATACATTCCTTGGGATTTGAACCCTTCAAGTTTCAACATAAAAACGTGGCCTTAGTGCACAATATTAATGACACATAGAACAAAAAGATGATTATTCTTAGATATGTGGTTGAATGGAAATCTCGTTTTGAAACAACAAACAATGGGTAAAACAAACCTGACGTGTTTGTGCTTGCCGCCTTTTCAATTGAAGGCAATAATAGAAAGATAGCGATAATTTGAATACCTTAAAGCACCTTCGCCAAAATGTGCATTATACTATTTAAATTGAGACTTTGTAACATAAAACACTTCTATCGAGGGTCATTCGCCAATTGTCCTTCGAGTTGGCGAATAGTGAGTTGAGCATAACTACATAATGAGAAAACTTGAGAAAAACTTTAAAGCGCCATTCCCAAGCTACATACGATCATTTACAAACAAATGCCGCTTGCCATATCATGTCCTTGATGAACAAATCTCCGGGACCCATATTAATAACATTAGATTAGTAGGAGAACCCTAGCTCATTTGAGTACCCAAAACGCAAAAATGCCTTAGGATGCGGATTTATTCTAGGAGAGTACGAAGTGCTCTTATTAAAGGGTTTCAAATCACGGTGAGTTCCGCGCTTCAAATACTAGTCTACATTGTAACTCTGCCGAGAATGCCTATACACCATGGTAAAATAAGTAGGTTGAAGAATAGCAATTGGAAGATTAACTGATAAATTTCTTTGATGCATTCATTTCCGAGGCACAATATGAAAACATCAATGCCTTAAAAGGTATGGCTTGTATGTCTAGAAGTGGCCAAGATGCTAACTTCCATGAGAATGGTGCATAGTATGAGAAGGAACATATCGAAAAGGCATATCAAGGTAAGTCACGAATAAAGAAGTTCTGCAAATCTAAATAAAAGCAAGAGAGGTGCACATAATTGCCTAAATGTGGTTGGGTTGTCATTTTTATGTATTAATGTATTGGTTTGCTCCAACATGGAAACTTCTTACATGCATTTTATCTGATCAATTTGTATTAATGTAATATGAGTTACTCCGGTATGTTAGGCTGCTTGAATGCGATGATCAAATGATTGAGAACAACTCAATAGTCTCCTTTCTAATAAATTCATTTTAAAGTGTATCATACATTTGAACCTTCGTCATCATTCAAGCTCTTAGAACTTATGTTTTGCATCACATCGCCTTTGACATACATCAAAGGATTATTACCTGAAGTGATAATCGATATCACGTTTATAAAGTTTTAATGCGTTTTTATAAGTTTTAAGCAATGATTGTAAATATAATACCTTGGATAATCTCTCGGGGTTTTCGGTCTTCTAACAAAACAACCAAGACATAATGATTGCTCCATCAGGTACGTAAGATTAGTAATAGTTCGCGGTTAGGAATAGAATCTATAGCAAATTTGCATTAAAAAAAAGCACCATGGAAAATAATGATTGCATTCATTACTTGTGAAGTAGATGCGGTTGTTGATTGGGTCTTACTTACCTTCTAAAGCATGCGCAGAACAAAAATGGCATTCCTTTGATGTGAATTGCTTCTAATGGAACAAAATCCTTATGCAACTCGCTTGATTATGAACAATAGAAAGCACCAAGCGTGAAGAACCCAATATCAATTTGAAAAAGAACAAATATAAACCACAAAGATGTGCATCATAGCTTTTTATGTCGAGAGACCTTATATTGAGTTACTTGATGAAGATTTATAATCATGTTCTCTAGAAATGAAATTTCATGGTATAAAGTAATAAGAAAAGCTAAAGAATAAAGCGAGCCGATGGCATACGCGAGAACATGGCATACATGAGAACATATAAGCGTCCTGAAGCTTTCATAGAAGGCACATATATCTGTCGAGACCTATTTGCTATGTGGCATGGCTATGCAATGCCAAAGCCTACAAAAAGACACTTGATTGAAGAAACATCTTGAAATGCAAACATGAAATGAAAAAAAAAGGATAAAAATTTTGCATGAAAGCGAGGATCCATTTTGCCGATCTTACCGACCATGTTTTGGCTTCCAAAACTCACCAGTTCTATCTAGTAGTTCTGCTGGCTCCCATTAACTTGCCCTATCGCCATTGTCTACATATGCTTGATCATTAAAGGGCGACCTCCATGAACAAATATCACCATCTGGGAAAAAAAATGCAAAAAAAAGTTTTTGAATGAGTTAAGAAATAAAGGGATAGAGCACGGGTTACGAGGCTCTATATGTCTGCTGTCTGAATCGCAAATAGACATACCCACATTCTTCTAAAATACAACCATCAAACTACCAATGCCGTCGGAAAGAAAAGCGAAAAATAAAACCAAAGAACAAATCAAAGCTCGAGGCCAGGCGATAAGCAAAAATCAAAGCTCTTATAAGCAAATATCCGAACCTTATAAGCTTTACCTAATCTTGTTCAAAATTTGAAAAATGATCCCGAAGAACTTTAGAGCCCAAAAATGATCCCAAACTTGAGCTCTAGCATTGAAGAAGTTGAAGCTTAAAGTAAGCGTGCCTTCCCTGTTTTGCCAAATTTGTCATCGAAGCGTGCCTTCCACGCTCAAAAATGAATGAGAAGACAAAATTTTGAGCTGCACCAATTTTATAAATGAAGAAAAAAGAGAATGATGGACAATGGACTGGGTAATCTTTGGGAAATATCTTTGGTCAAAGCATGTATGCGGCTAAAGCGGAAGCTTCTTCTTGTTACTTCCCGCCGGCTCTCCCTCCCTCAAAGCCGACTCGGAACTTTGATGATGTCTTCTCAATAGACATCGATAGCCGGCTTGTTTCATACCCGATTTGTTTGAACTTTGTAAGCTCCCACTAAAATTGTCCCATAAGGGGGGCTATGGCGGATTGAGGAGAAGTTGATACAAAAATATCCCTCGATTCAAGAAATGAATTCCTTCCTTCCTTCCCCGAACACAAAATGAAGCCGAGAGGAATAATGAAAGATCGATTCAAGCTGGAATGAATCTTTGCGAGCATCGTCCATAAGAGAGTCATAGCCAAGGGGAAGAGGAAGCGCCCGCATCTTGGTAACATCTGGCGTCCCCGACACGCCAACCCAACACTATCACAAAAAAAAAAGAAGATTATGATGCCGACAACAAATACGTTAAGGCTAAGGACTTATGTTCTTGCAAAAAAAAAAAGGAAAAGGGGAGGGCAAAGAATATGAGAACATTGGAATGAGATGACATTTACCAACTCTTAAGGATTTGTTTACTCTTAAACAACCTAAGAATAAAATTTAAATTTGTTTTATCAAGGCATAAGAATTTGTGGATTGACAACATGTTGGCTACATATGAGCAGGATCTTTTAAAAGATTAAGAACTACGATGACAAGACATAAAGAACCTTCTCATACGAAATCCACACTATTGTCTCCTTGGCAATGGTGTTACGACTAACTATCTATAGTTAGTCTATGAAGTGGTTGGCGAGAGTCTCATGAGGAGATGGTCATTTGGGTAGTGAAATCTCTACTACTCTAAGGACTAAGTTAAGGACAACTTTTAGATATAAAGTTGTATCATGTCTATGATGATTGACATCTTATATATGAGAAAGAGAAGGCTTGGTGATTTTTATTCACTAATAGTCCAAAAGTTAATTTAAAACTTAACTTTAGACACAAGATTGGCCATAAGAAATTTTAAGTAAACAAGTAAGGTTCTAGGATTCAAGACAATCCCTCTCGGGCGATGAAGGTGTTGAAGACTTAATCATATTGAAGACCTTATATATGGGAGTGAAGACTTTCTCTAAGCACATGCTTATCACGAGATTCTAGGCGAACTCTTGGGAACTCTTCCAACTTGAAGACATGGGTGACAATGAGGGACATTGTCTTTTTTAAGTTGGAGAGAATGTAAGAAACTTAGGACTAAATGAGATATCGTTTATACATGTATTTATACATTATTTTTGTACATGTCTTTTGGTTCATGTCTTTTCACATGGACAAAAGGCCACAATTTTTGTACATTTTGTTAACTTGGAATAAGAGATGTAGTTTAGGTACTCTGCTTTCTTCCGCGGATCCATCTTTTGTTCCTTGTCCATGGGTGTGCTACCGGATACATGCCACGTCTGCAGCACCCACATTAAATTACCAGGACTTACCCCCCTAAATCTACGCCAAAGTCGAGAATGTCCACATGGTAGCATTATCCTGCGACCGAAGGGGTGTCAAACCCATGCGGACCCACCTTGGTGGCCAGGCTATAAACCCTAGCACACTTTAGGAGCCCCGGTAGCATGCATTTCGGCAAGGCTCGCCCCCACTTTATGTCCCGTTATTTGGTGTTGAACCACATCATAACATCCACAACCAGGTGGGCTTTTGTGCACATGCCGCATATACTGGCTTTCAAAGGTTCTGGCTAGAAATATCTCTACTTCTAGGAAGCTTTCAGGTCTCTACCCTCCCTTAATCCCCCGGACACCGGGGGAGAGCGAAGAAAAGAACACAATCACCATCAAAGTATCCATCATCATCATAGTAACATGAAGAGAAAATAACCATTCCATCTAATCAAAAAGTGTTAGTGAGGCACAAACTATCTAGGGACTAGCGGGTCTCACGGCTAGAGCCATTGTCCTGAAAAGCTTCTATTCTTGAATGCAGTGGCGTGGCGGTGGTGGCTCCTCCTTCATCCACTCTCTCCAAATCGATTTGGGACAAAAATGTGAGTAGGACCCCAATTTGCCCTCTAAATTTCACAAGCCCCCCTTGGTTAGCATAGCTAAAGAAAACCCTTTTAGGTTAGCCTAAGTTATCCCCTATTGACCCCTAAGGGTCTAATCATATCTGGGTGATGTGTCATTGTATGTATCATTATACTATATAAATATCTAGAGCATTATCAAGTATAAGTGGATACACTAGAGACAAATAGCAATTTATCATTGGTATCGGGCGGGGTTAAGCATTTCCATCATGAACAATCGTTTTTGAAGCATCATTGCTCATCCATTGAACTATACAAAGGGGTGGTTGGGTTCCAAATGTGGAAAGAAGAAACTAAAAAATGTTTTAGAGAATGAAGATTTTTTGGGATTTGATAAATCTTTGAAGGAGATGAACATGTTACTATGGTGATGTCTTCTACGGGAGAAATGGTTAGTTCAATAAGCCCAACTAGATCTTCAAGTGTCAATCGAGGTTAATGAGGTTCGGGTTCAACAATAGTCCTTTGGTCAAGACAAAGCAAAGATTAAGCAAGCACAAGGTATTATCACTAGCAAACTTAGAAATTCAATTCTTTTTTAGAATTAGGGGGCAACCATCAAGAGACATGTGGAAATATCCGATCAAAACTTATGAAAAGAAGTCTTCTTGAGATGGATGTCTGCGGATATGGAGCTCGAGAAAATTAAAATACAAAGAAAAGGAAGATCTAACGAGTTTTTGCTAAATTCGATAAGCGTTATAGCAGACCTTGAAGGTCTGCGGTATTTGGATGAATGACCATCAGCAGTTGTTGTTGTATCCATGGCCATGAGCAACTACAAACATCTTGCAACACTAATAAGGAAGATATAAAAGGCGAGAGAAGAAGCCGAAAATATGGTGCCGCGAGAATTCGAGCAAGAAGCAAGTTATTGAAGATAATGATGATGTAAATACGAAATTCTATATGCTAGAAGACAAAAGGTTGAGGGAATTATGAAGGGTTATCCAAGGCAAACAAATGAGCCAAGCGGAGGGAAAGATAGGGCCTTTTTTTGCGTCCGATGCGGTCATTTAAAACTCAATTGTTCTAAAAATAAAAGATGATGTTGAGTGCTTTAATTGTGGTGAAAGAGGTCATTGTGCCGACAAGTGTTCTAAGTCAAAAGGTAGGAGGAAGAGGTTCAAGCTCTTGTGCCAATACTAGAAGTAGAGGAAGAGGACAAAGGAAATTAATTGCATTGAAAGAGATAAATAGAAAGGAAGAGGCGATGAGGATGCGAGAGGTATTTAAAATCAGAAAAAAAACTGTCAGTTTCTACTTTGAATAATAAGGCTAATGATGACATGTCAACTATAGATAGTGGAAAAGCGAAAAGAGTGTAGTTTGTTCAAGACACATGTTGTCAGAATGTATGGGAAAGAAATGGTGGCCAAGTCGAGCTTGGAAATGGAGTTTTGCAAAATGTGGAAGACATAGGGCGTTAGAACTATTTGGCCTTTTGGAAGCGGTCGGTTTGAAAGATGTTTTTGTGTGCCCGACCCTAGTAAGGAATCTAATTTTAGTAAGTCAATTAGGCGATCTTGGTTATAAACACTTTTTTGATAAGCTACAATGTCTTTGTTTCGAAGATAATGAAATTAAGTTTGTGGAAAAGCGTGTTGGAAATCTTTATAGTGCGAGATTGTGAAAATCTGAATTTTATAAATGTCTTGCCGGTACCTTCTCTTAATGGCCGGCACTTGAGATTAGGACATACTCAAAAGAAAAAATATAGAATCATCGAAGAAAGGGTTATCCACTTGCATTGGTTGCATGCTTGGTAAGCATACAAACTGCCCTTCAAAGATCAGAAATAGGGGCTAAAAATGTGTTGGATTTGGTGCATCTGGATCTGTGGTTCCTTAAATGTTACAAGCATAGCGAGGAAAAGATCTTTTTGTATAACATTCATAAAGCGATTTTAGTAGAGCGGCAAAATGTTATTGTCTCAAAACCAAGGATGAAGCTTTCAATGCTTTTAAAGCATATGCAATGGAAGTAGAGGTGGAGATGGAAATGAAAATAAAGTGTGTGAGGGTCGATAGGGGTGAAAGAGTACCTATCAAACAAGTTTAGAAATTATTGCATAGCAAAGAAAAATTAGAAAGCAATATACGTCTGGAGTCACTCACCTCAACAAAATGGTGTGGCAAAGCGAAAGAATAGGACAATTCTTAATGCGGTACATGCTATGTTGAAATTTTTGGGATTACCCATTTTTTGATGGGAAGAAACCATGAAGGCTATTGTACACATTCAAAATATTAGTCCCAACCGTAAGTATATAAAAAGGAACATTCAGAAATGCTTTGGTCGGTACTAAACCTAACTATGATTACTTTAAAAGCCTATGGATGTTTGTCATTCACTCATGTTCTAGAACAACAAAGGAAGAAGTGGATGACAGATCTTTGGATAACTTATCTCATTGGTTTGACGAACATTCAAATGGTTATAGATTATATGATCCCAAGAAGGAAAATTATTGTAAGTCAAGGTGTTATTTTTGATGAAAGTCAATTCTATAAAATTGTTACCTTGGTAATCATGAGACAAATAAAAAGAGGCTGAAAATGTTGGTGAAAGGAAAGATAAGGAACAAGTGCAAAATGCCATGCATGATGTAATAATAGATGACGATACTAATAGTGTTGGTCGGATGAGCGTGCTTTCGGGGAGGAAGCAAAAAGAAATGAACAAAGGTGGCGAGGAGAATGGAATAGAATACACAATAGAAGGCATTGCGAGAAGAAGTCATAAATGGCGGAGACAAATTAGAAAAGATCGGAGGCACAAATCATGCGAGGGGCAGTGCGGGTAAATCACGGTCATTATGGGAGAAAAACGATGGCGAAGTAAATGATTGAATCTAGACCCTGTCGAAGCTTTAACAATGCTAGATCACGATGTTCCTAAATCTTATGATGAGGCAATGGAATCGAGAATGCTTCTAAATGGAAAATATAAATGCTTCTAAATGAGTTGGTAGATATTCGAGAAAAAGCAGGAATATAATAAGATGTAAATGGATCTACAAAATAAAAGCAGTCATTCGAGATTGATAATCAAAATTTAAAAAAGCGGACTTCATTGGCACAACGATTCACTCAAAGGAATTGACTATAAGAATACATTCTCTCAATTGTCAAAATGACTAGTATAAGGCTACTCTTGGCTGGGAAGCACATCATATGGATGTTACCCGCGACATTTTAAATGCAAAACTAGATGAAAAGTTTACTTGCGACAAGCTCCGGACTTTGAACATGGTAAAGGAAAGGTTTGGAAGCTCAAATGGAGTTGTATATGGGTTAACAAAGTTGAGAGACAATGACACACGTGTATGGGCCGAAATTTTGAGAGAACAAAAGTTTAAAAACTAGCTAGTGATGGCAACATCTATGTTTTAAAACAGGATTACATAAATATGTTTCATAGAGTTGTATGTTAATGATTCACTGCCATAAGAGGTAGAGTTGTGTCCCAAAGATGTTCTAGTGCAAAACCTAAATGGTGCAATGCTATTGATTTTGACACGACCGGCATTATCTCTCATCTTGACATTGTGCTAGATAAGCGGTCTTCTACTTGAGGGCATTTCCCGAAGTGTTTGGAGTCAAAGCTTTGATTGGGCTCTGTTCATTTCTCCCTCTTACTTGCTCTTCCATTCGAAAACTTGACCTTGGGCTATAGTTGTGCTTCTTTTCTTCATCCTTTGGTAGTCGAAGTGATGGAGTCGCTTGATCTAAATGCTAAACCTCTAAAACATAACTCTAAACTGTGACGTCCCCTACTCGTATACGGTGCCCTCACCGTATACAAACAGGAGTTCATCCCCCATACCAGCTCCATGCTAATATAGGGCCCTCCACATGACACTGCAACCGTTTCGGGTTCCAGTGGGAAGAGTGGAAGGGTCATTGCACCCCGTCTCCCTCAGGGCCTACCTAGCTGCGGAAGTGTAAACATACATGTCAGTAGCACATACATCAACATCACATGACCATCGCGAAGGATGGTCCTCCACATATCTGCATAAACAAAGATCAGCACTTCACATAGGGAATCCTACCCAAGGCTTAGACTCAAAGGGATGGCCCGGCGGCTTGGGTCTCGAGTTCATTGCGGGGCCGAGGAATTCATGGCAATGGATTTGGGCGGCATATGAACATGGCTTAGGGTTGTCCACTCCATCCGCCCCCACATTGTGCACACTTTGCGAGTGAAGTGCGAAGAAGTGTCGGGACCCGGTAGCCGCCCGGATGCATAGCCAAAGGGCTATTCACGGGCTCATCTTCCCGATTAGATGGGGCGGTGGGGATCACTCCCCTCGAGAGATGCATCTTTGACTCAAGGTGACTAGGGGGCCCTTGCCAGGGTATTCGGTGAACCCTTTGGAAAGTGAACACCACTTCGAGGGTGTCGAGCCCATGCCTTGCCTGCCCCTGCGGTGGCAAGCCATTGGACCTAGTCACAATGATCCCGGTAGGCTTTACACACACCGGAGAGATGGTTCAAAAGTGGGGACATGAACCTCCTTCTTAGCTAGTCGGCCCCTTCACCCACATCCCGGTGTGGCTCTTGTGCCTGAGGCGAGATCACGATTGTGCTAGAGGCCACTCTAGGAGCATCAACTACCAAGCTTTGGGTCTCTACCCCCTTCCCAATACAAGGAGTTCATGAGATACATCATCCATATACTTCCGCGAGAGAACTAAAAGAACTAGATCTAATCTACAACATAGAGTTAGGTTCTTTGGTTAGAATGCTATCTAGAGATCTAGAGGGGCTGCTATGGGCAATTTAATAGACTAAACCCTCTTGATTCAATGACTAAAATGGGGTTTAGACTATCTAGTGGCCAAAAATACGATCCTTGAGGGGCTCCTCGATCACGAGCTCGACCATCCTGAGGCAGCTTCGAGAATCAAGGAAACTAAGGATGCAATTCTCAGGTGATGCGGGGGCGTTTTAATTTGTTGTTGAGCAGACCAAAATAGAGAGTTCTAAACCCCCTAAAATCGAAAATTGGGCAAGTTAGGGTTTCCCCCCTATATAGACAGGGGGTTGGCTAGGGTTTCCAATTATCCCTTTTGGCATGTGGGATAGTGGAAATGGGCCCACTTGCCTTTAAGGGCTAGGTGGCCAAATGTGCACACATGGAAATGTGTGCCCACATTAATGTACATTGGAGAATGTGCACATTAATTACCTATAGGTGTGGCCCACTTGGCATGAAGTGTCCACTTGGAAATGTGTGCCCACATTAATGTGTACATTGGAAAATGTGCACATTAATGGTGCACATATTTACGGCGAGTTACCCCTAGGGCTACCCACGGCCTGCGGCTGGCGTACCCGTCGGCCCGGGTGCGTATGCGGCGTGTGGCGGCGACGGTATCGATCACGAGTATCTTTGTCTTTGGAAGCGTCATTCTCCCCACCTTGAAATGATCTTTGTGAGCGGCATCATTGGGTCTCCACCTTGGGATCAACCTAACACGCAATCAGCATTACATGCGATAACTACCCTAATCCTTACACATTTATTAAGATTACCTTAAGGTAATATTTTTATGACATTATCACAACATTATATTATGAAATAACTTATCCATTCATAACATCATTAAAGCGGTTACTCAAAATTTACTTAACATGACAATTAAGTTTATCAAAATTTAAAATTAGCGTCAGAGGTACTCTTCATTCCTTGCAACACATTCCAACAAAATTTGTGTTGCAAGTCTTCATCTTCGACCTCCTTGCCCTCGGGGCTCTATTGGCTGCCGGTCGACACTACGTTAGTACCATTTAATTATTAATAAAATTTTGGTTATATGGTGACCACCCACCTATCTACATGGATGCATGGCTAATCTCCCGGTAGGAAGAGGGGTGAATCTTCCATTATGGCGGCGAGCGGCGCCCTATGTGCCTATATGCGCTCATGCCTACACTCTAGTTGCCCGGCGTGGAGGATATCCTTCCGGCGTGGGGCGTGAAGGATAGATTCCTCTATCAAAGCATATATGGGGCTAAAGGTGCTTTCCCTATCAATGCATTCCTCAATGACCTCCTTTTCTCGAGGGTGGTCTACTTCAGTGGGACGAGTAGTCTTTCTAATCTACCTTCCACTCGCCCGAGCGAATGCGGTCATGCCTACATTGACATTACACCGCGCCCTAGAGATCACCAGTAGTGGTCCCATCATCGGTAACAGCATGCGACCCATACTAAGCATAGGTTGCATGCGTGGATTAATCTTAATTACACAGAATTAACCTACACAAATCGACATGCGACGGGCGATTTCTTGGAGATGACCTTGCCGTCCCATTGCTCCATAAGCTGTGGGTCTTTGCTTTACTAAATCTTTCTTAAGTACCCACGTCGGCGTCTTCCATCGGTAAGTGTTTCCACTTGACCAAATCTTTGGAGGAATTCTGATCTCCTCGTTTTCTTGAAAGCTTTATCAAAGAATCAATTGGAACTATTTCGGTTGTTCCTCGTCATTTCCAACAACGTTTGGAGAATCCAAGACCGATGCGGATTTGGGTATGCTTCTTCAACAAACTCCGTGGAAGACCTTATAAATCTTTAGGTGTCTTTGGCAAGTCTAGCTTGTAGGATTGATTACCTACTCTCTTGACTATTATGCGAAGGTCCGATACCCACCTTGGGCAAGCTTCTTGCAATTCCGATCGAGCTTAAGCTGCTTTACCTTGATCTTGAGCCAAACATCATCTCCAACTTTGAACTCTCTTCTTTGTTGATGCTTGCGGCCGGCGATGCTCTTTTGACGACTTCTTGCGCTGGGAGATACCCTCGAACTTCTTCCACAAGGCTGCGCATATCACCCAACATCTGGCTGCTGAAACTTCCACTTTTGACCGCGGGGTTGTGCCAAGTATGCGGAGTTAAACAGCGATAGCCGTAATTGATCATAAGCGGCGACATTTGGGATGACTCTGCTTGGTGCTATTGTATGCAAACTCCACCAAGTGAATAAATTCTTCCACATACTTTGCTTATTCGGACATAGTTTGGTAGCATGTCCTCTAAAATCTGTTGGTCGCTCCGATAAAGCCATCCGTCGAGGATGATATGCGCGTGCTCATGGATAACCGATGCGGATTGTCGCCAAAGAGGTCTTGCCAAAGGCTCATGAACCGGATCCACAGCCGGAGATAATCTCCCTTGGCATGCCATGAAGCATGAAGATCTCTTTGGTGAAGAGCTTATTTGTATCCATAGTTGTATCGTGGTCTTACAAGGCACAAAATGTGCCATTTTAGACAACAATGGACTACTACCATCAAAGCATCTTTCCCTCTTACGGTCCTTGGGAGTCTGTGGTGAAATCCATGCTAATCACCTCCCACTTAGCGTTTGGCACCGCTAATGGCTCTAGAGCTCACGGAATTGGCTGCTGCGCGCCGTCTGGCGACATAGGCGGCATTCCTTGATGTAGTGAGCTACACGCTTCTTCATTCACGGCCAATAATAGGCTGCTGCGTGCTTTGAAATATGTTTTCATGAATCCCGCATAGCCGGCTATTGGGCTGTTGTCGCGTGTCGTGGAGGATCAATTTCCTTACACGATGATTGAGTGCGCCGCGGCTTGTTCTTTGTTCGGGTTGCCTTCCTTCTTAAAATGTTTAAAGGCTTCCCGCTCCTTATCTGTTCTAGCCTCCCTAGAGACTTGCCCATACTTCCTTGAAATCCACATCCGTTGGCAAGGACTCTTCAATCTTCTTACCAAAGTCATTTGGAGATCGGGTCGAAATTGCGTTGCAATGCACTCTAGTTGTGGGGGATGCCTTGAAAGCGCATCAGCTACCACATTGAGCTTCCACGGCTTGTAGACTATATCAAAGTAGGTACTCTTCAAGGAACTCCATCCACCTTCTCGCCTCGGGGTTGAGGTGTGGTTTGCGTGAATACATATTGGAGGCTCACGGTGATTGCGTATCAAAGCTGGAACTTCCTTCCCAAAAAGGTAGTGCCTCAAATTCTTAATGCCACGACAGCGCCAAGCAATTCACAGTGATGCGTGGGGTAGCGGCGTTCGGCGTCGTTCATCTTCACGGAATCATACGCTACCCACGCGCTCTTCACCGCAAAACCTTTGCTCATGTAGCTATCTTACTTTGCGTCGTCGCTACAAGCTTATCTTTCTCACGGGTCCGGCGAGTTAAAAGGCGGGGCTGTTGTTAAAGCTTCCTTCAATAATTCAAACCACCTTGGGCTTTCTTGTTGCCAATACTACGCCCAATCTTTCACTTTCTCGCCCTTGTCAAGTCTATTAGCGGGGCTGCTATCTTAGCAAAGTTCTTCACGAACTTCTGTAGTATACCACTGGTAGAAAACCGACTTCATGCATATTCTTCTTGGCCCGGGAATGGCGGCTTCAATCTTTGCGGGATCCGTGAGATGCCTTCTGGCGAGATCACATGACCTAGATACTCCACCTTCTACGTTTGCGAAGTGGCGCCGACAACTTGGCATTACAAGCGGTGCCTCTTCAACTTCTCCGGCCTCTTCTCAAGTGTCGTGCGTGCTCTTCAAGGGATGCGCTATACACCAAAAATATCATCAAAGAAAACAATCACAAAGGTGTCTAAAACTCCCACGAAGATGTGGTTCATGAGCCTCATGAGCGTTCGGGGGGCATTCGATAAGCCAAAGGGGCATTCACACGGTGAACTCATAGTGTATCTCCAAATGCGTTAGAAGGCGGTCTTATGGATATCTTCTTCCTTTATCGATCGATGATAACGACCTTAAATTCGATTTTGGAAGATCTTTGCACCTTGGAGGCTGATCCATCAAGTCAGTCGATGCGGGGGCGCATATTTGTTCTTAATGGTGTGCTTGTTCAAGCGCACGTAGTCTATGCACATCCTTAAAGCGCCATCCTTCTTCTTAGCGAAGAGAATGGGCTCAAATGGCGAAACACTAGGTCTAATGAAACCTAGGTCCAGCGGCTCTGCCAAAGCTGCTTCTTTAGCTCCGGAGCAACTCTGCGTTGTCATTCTATATGGAGCCTTGCTTTCCGTTAACTTTGTTCGGTTTGAGTGCTATCTGCGCTTTCGACTCCCCTATAAGGAGGGGCTGCTTGATCTCATCACGGAAGAGATCATGGAATTCCGTGATCGACTTAGCTACTTGCCCGGCCTGGCGAGCACCTTGTCTTCTTTGCTTCCTTCCGATTCCAGGCTCACTAATCTCAAGCTTGAGGATGTATGCCACGCTTCGCTCTTGATGCGCTTGAACAACCTCTTAAGAAATACCTTTGCATGATGGGAACAACTTCTTTACACGTGATTTGATGATCTTGCCGTCGGTGGTTGGGAAGGTCACCTTTCACTTTCCATCGATCGATAATGGCTCTGGCGGCCCAAGGTACTCCATTCCTATGATCAAGTCGTGCCCTTGCCAATGCCCATTATACGCCCCCCATCACGGATATTAATCACACGGCAAAGTCGATGTCGAAGTTGATTCTCTTGCCGTAGACGCGCCTTGCGCACCACTTGCTAAGACAGCGGGCCTTGGCTTTGACTTTAATGGTTTCAGCTTCAACATTTGAACCATTACGGGGGATGCAAGTTATGGCTACTTCCTGAGTCTATCAAGACTATGAAGGACTTGGCCTTGGCCTTCCCTCTTTGTGGAAATTACTTTATCTTGGCTCTCGCTTGCTTTGTATCTATTGCGACAAAGATATGACACTCACCACGAATGTAGTGCGGGCTTCTTCGCCGTCGTCGTCGGTGGGCGTCCCAATCTCCCAACTTTCAGCTAGAGCTGCACTCATGGCGGTAGAGGCGGGTTCAGCGTCTATGGCTTTTTTGGGCTTACCACGAAACCTGGCCTTTTCTATGCACTCTTGCCTCTTTTCCTTGGGCATCGCACGCAAAAGGATCGTCTTGCTTTGGGTAGTTTGACCCTTCTGCTTGTCCTTGAAGGACACTGCTTCTTCTCTAGCTTGTTTCCCACAGTTTGCCACCATATGGGGCTCTAGGTTGGACTGAATGCAGCTGCCACGGGGCTATAGCTTCTGTTGCCTTGCCTTTTATCACGGAAATCTGCTATATACGCCCGCTATTGAGGTCCAGACCCACGCAAGCTTATAGCCTTGGACTCTTGCTTACCGATTGCGTCCTAGGGTTTATTGCTCTCCACAAGCTTCGCGGATCTCCTCATTCGACCCCTCAATATAGCTTTCTATTGCATGCTTCTCCCCAACCCGGCACATCGATTCTTAGCCTCGCCAATTCTTACGTATATTTCGGGGATTTGTTTCCTGTGTTGGAGCCTATAGAGCTGCGCATCATCTTTGGACTTATGTTCCCTTGGGGACGTAATGCCGAAGGCTTTAGCAAACTTCTGAACTTACAAGCATCCCTGCTTAAGCCATGTGCCTTTGCATAACCCTTCCACCAAATTAGGATGCGGCTCCTTTCAAGTTGGCTGTTGCAACTCTTGCCTTTGTCTTTATCTTTCATGCCATAAAGCGTTAGCATTACTCACTCATTTCATCCGACCATGCCTCGCTTCTAATCGACTGTTCTACTTTAAGGCTGTTCCGGTTTCAGGGCCTTCCATACATTGCCCGGTCGCGAGTCTACCTTCTTACGGTAGTCGGAGGCCACGGGTCTCTTTGTCGTCCATCACGGGGTGTTCCTGCCTTCCCTCTTCGGATTGTTCCTTTGCCTTCCATCGTTGGGTCCCGAGCTGTTCTTCCTCTTCCTCCGAGTGGGTCGAGTGCGAACTTGAGTGGGAAGATTCCGGTTTGGAGGGATCTCCTTCTCTTGCTCCTCTTCTTGTCCCTTCCTGCTCTCAGGAGCTGATGCTGCGGCGGTGGCGTTGTCCACCGAACCCACTCACGCTGCTTGGCGGACGGCAAGGCCTTTATCTCGCTCAGGTCCAGGTCCTCATCACGGGATATCTCCTCCTCACGGGGTCATGGGTTCCATATCTTCAAAATAGGTTCCTAGAAGGGGTGGAGTGCAGGCGAGTGCGCTCTTCTATAAGGTCTGGTTGTCGTTCCCCTGCGCTTAGGCCTCTAAGCTGCATCCCACAAGTAATTCATGGCTATATGGTTAGTTTCCTTTGTTCTCTTGTATTGTTTATGTTTGTTGGGTATAATTGTGGGGCAAATTGCATCAACAAAACATTTAAAACAACAGAATTGTATTTATATATTATATAATATTTTGGTACAAAAGTCTCAGGGATCAAGAGTCTAACTAGTCTTTGAAATCGTGATAAGGCGGGTTGTCTTCAAGAAACTTCTTAACTTGGGCCGTCCCTACCGAGTGACCCAAGTTCGATGATGCTGGTTGAGCCTCCACAGCAAAGAGCTCTCACCAAATCTTCCACTAGCGATTAGGATGTAAGGGCGCGATCCTGTAATCGGCGTCGATGGGGGTATGGCGGTCGAAGAAGGTCGGTGCCATTGCCCTCTTGACTAAAAGGGCGGCATAGTCGGCGTTTGTTACTATTCGGCGTGCGCGAGAAGCACGAGGTGCAATCGGCATGAACACTCCTTCTTCACCTACGGGGTGAACTTGCGATTGTATTACGCTATCCTCCCATCCATCGGCCGGTGACAAGTAGTACTGGCGACTTTGTCGTTGTATTATGCGCCCGAAGCTTCTCGCTTGTTTGGCCTCCAGCTCTCTTGCGCCCGGCATACTCGTCGACCTCGATTTCCGGTCAGCTCCTGTGAGTCTTCAATTGTGCGGTCGAGCCTCGAGGTCGATTCCTTCTTCTCTTGGGGGGTGGTGTCGAAGGTTTCGGCATTAGGAGTTCGTGGTCTTCCGCGGATCCCCATCTCGTTCTTGGAGGCGAGGAACTCCTCCCTCTGTTGGCGACTCTCCCTTCGTCCATCATACTTTGATCTTTCTTGTAGGCACGGATAGCCGGTCGTTTTGTGTAAGTGTCGGCCTCCCTCACTTGCGGAAAGTGTCGAGGCTCCGGACGATAAGTAGATCCATGTCGATTTCGCGGTTGAAGTTGGAAGCGATTCGTCCAACTGACTCCCTCTTCTGAAGGTTACGGATGGCGAGGAGTAGATACTCACTCTCGGATTGATGATGATAGGGGCCCTAAACGTGATGCCCCCAGCAGGAGTCAAGGAACAACTCGATGCCCGGCCGGCTACCCTTTCGAGTTGATCAGCTCGGATTGCTTGGCGTAGTTCTTCACGGTCGAGCTCAGGTGTATTCCCTCGTCGTCAGACCCTTCTTCTCCTTCTCTTGCTTCTTGTTCTTTTTAAATTGGCCGAAGCATTTGCTCTTTCTCTTACTGCTATGGGGTCTACCTCCATCGGAGGGATAGAGGTTGCCCCATCGGGTTTTGTAGCGATGGGATAAGAAAGAATAGCTGCGGTATAAAGAAAGTACTTGGTCACACAGTTGGCTGTCGAGGGACCATGTAGTCGAGCAACCTGGCGCCTTGTTAGTTAAGTACTTAGCGATGTTGGGGACATCACCCAAAGAACTTGAAGGGATGGGTAGGGGAGCGAAGTATCCTATGCAAGGGGGACTTGAACAAGGGAGGGTCCTATCACAGCTTGAAATTCTGCTAGTACACCTATATCTTTGGGGTTGCATTTAAGCGTAGCTTGGATGTCAATTCTTTCCCAAAGACTTGGAAGATGTCGTTGACATCGCCTCGGCGACATAGACCTTGCCATTTTGTACCATGTAGAAGTCGGCCGGTGGCCATTGATCTAGCAAAAGGGAGTATCAAGCGGATCTGAAGCGCCGGGGGGCTGGAAGATGTCGCCCTAGCGGTGGAAACAATTTTGCGGGGTGCTAAATGAGAAATGGGGACTTATTTATAGAATTGGGAAAACCCTAATTTTTGGGTGACCTAGAATTTCTTGAGATTAGGCAATTGATCTATTAAAGGATGCAATTGCAAGTTTGAAGACTATTTCTAGGGTTTGAGCATGCTAAGAACAACTCTTTGAACCTATTGTACAATTTAGAGATCAAAATGGTGCGAGGTCTCACATGTTTTGCAGGGCCAGATTTTGAGAATCTCGAAATACGTCTGGCTGGCGGCGTGTGAGACATGGAGTCCCTAGTGGGCTAGGCTTACTCAATTTGAGTGATCTAAAGGCTGTAATTCCACTAAACTCATCGAGTTAGAGTTGACCCCTTATTTGTGGAATTTGGGGTTGTTTTGGGCATTTTTGGGCATGGTCTCACCGTTGCCCGGACCCGATTTTGAGAATCTCAAAATCCGTCCCTAAGCGGTGACGTGTGAGACATCGTCTCAATTTTGCTCAAAGCTCCAATTTAACTAAAACAAAAGCTAGGGATCGATATCTTAACTTATTTGAACAAGGTTTGACACTTCATTTTACACAAAAATTTCTTTTATATTAACAAAACTTTCTGATTATTTACAAAATCTCAAGGCGTTCTCCTTGATGTGCACAACAAGATACATATCACGCCTCATAGGGGTAACCCTCTTAGCGTGCACCGTGCGGCAGTTGAATCGCCGAAATGATGTACTATCTTGCCCGGCGCCTCCACGTAAACACAGCGGCATCTCGTCGGTCGCAGCGCGTAATGCGTGTTATATTCTTACATAACCAGCGGACCAAGCGTTTAGGGGAATCAAGAGTCAGTAACTCTTCTGAAAGTGGCGGATCTCCTTGGGGCTCTGTCTCTCAACTTCTTCTTCTTGCTCGGCTTCTTACCGATTGCTTTCGGGGAGGCTTGGGCACGGGTGGCGGGTGGCCGGGGTTACGCCTTGGGGTACTCAGCCCGCCATCCTCACCCGATGCTCACGGAAGTAGGCATTGTATGCCTCCCACTTCTCCATATAGGAGTTGTGCTCCCTAATTCTCTTCGATGGACCTTCTACGGGGTCTATCACATCACCCTCCGTTGGGAGCCGCGGGACTTTAACCCTATCCCCGTCGGAAAGGTGGAGCCTTAAGCTGTCCGCCTCCTCTCTGTTCTTGGGCTACACTGCTCTTCCTCTTCCTCTACAAGGGGTTTTGAAGAGCTTGCTCCGTCTGCGCCCGTACGTAGTCCTCATCTCCAGTCGTCGGTGAGTGGGCGAGTGCGCTCTCTGACCGGCTCGTTGAAAACGGGACCTTTGCTGCTTCGGCCTTTTCCGTTTCCTTTTGCACCGCCTTCGGCTTTGGCCTTCCTCTTCTTGGACCCGCTGGCTGTGGTCGGGTCCTCTTCTCGACTCTTTGTCCTTTGCTCCCGGCGGTGACTCTTTGGCTTCATACTTGTAGGCGAGGCGGCGCAAGGTAAACCTCTTCATCCGGGGTGAGTTCCGTGGTGCTTTGCTCCTCTCTCCTTGCTCTTCTGCTGGTGGATCTCGCACACAGGGGTTGCTCTGGCTGTTGATTGGTCCGTTGCTCCCCTGCTCCTTTTGTGGGTTGGTGTTCCCGAGGTTGGTCTGGGCTGTTGGCCGCCCTACACCTCTCCTTGCTCTCCGTCCTGCGGGTTGTTGTCCTCAGGGGTTGCTCCTGCTTCCTCCTTCTTCCCTCCTCTTGTGCAATTTCCTCGAGGATTTGGTGCATGACATCCGGCCGGTCGTCTTCTAAGAGCTCTGTATGGTCGCTCCGGGCCGATCCTGCTTCCTCGCTCGAAGATTAAGCCCTCCGGGAAGGGCGTTCTTGAAGGATTCTCAGAAAGATCTTGGGAAGCTAGCGGAAATTTGGAGGATCGCCCATTTAGGCTTCCTTTTGATCGCTTTGTCGCGGGCCATCATTTTCGGGTTTGTCGATTCGAAGCTAAGCGGAGAAGATGTATGGCAATCCAATCCGAAGTTCTGGGAAGAACCACGAAAAATGGGAGGGTCTAGGTCTATTTATAGGGGGGTCAAATTTTAGGTCAACTTTAAAACTACCTTTTTGGGTTGCCTAAATCATCTAAAACACCTAACTAAGCGAGGGTCTCTGCGTTAGCCCGGCCGATTTTGAGAATCTCAAAATACGTCTGTGCGGCGTGTGGTTTATCTTGAGAACCCATTATTAAATTACATGTAACATGCTAATTCTACCGATTCTTAGCTTAAATTTAAATTATCAAGTTATTTCTTTGTAATTTACAACTTTTTGGTGTCAAAATTTGAATGTCTCACCGTTGCCCGGCTAGATTTTGAGAATCTGAAATCACGTCTGGCCTTGACGTGTGTGTGTTTTCCTTCACGGATGTTGGCTCACCAATTTTAGTCTTTTTACATTTTTTTTTATTCATTATGCTTGTTACTAGCTTAGCATAACTACAAAAATGAAAAAAATTTCCCATTTCGAGGCTTCAAGGATCCTATCAAGTTAGTGCTCTTTGGGAACATGGCGCGGTGCTTTGCTCTTGGTCTCAAGAACATAGCTCGATACCCTTTGTGGCGTCCCCTACTCATTATCTGATTGCCCTCACGCAGGTATACAAGCGAGGAAGTTCATCCCCAATCCCGGCTCCATGCTAATATAGGGCCCTCCATAAACACTGACCAGCCCGTTTAGGGTTCCGGTGGGAAGAGTGGAAGAGGTCATTACACCGTCTCCCTCGGGGCCTACCTGGCTGCCCTCAAGGCGTAAACATACATGTTAGTAGCACATACATCAACATCACATGACCATCGAAGGATGGTCCTCCACCATCCTATCTGCATAAACAAAAAGATCGGCACTTCACATAGGGAATCCTACCTTTAAGGCTGGGACTCAAAGGGATGGTAATGGCCCGGCGGCTTGGGTCTCGAGTTCATTCTTGGGGACGAGAATTCATGGCAATGGATTTGGGTGGCATATGAACATGGCTTGGGTTGTCCACTCCATCCGCCCCTCCTGTGCACACTGCGGGGAGTGGTGCGAAGAGTGTCGGGACCCGGCCAGCCAGCCCGGATGCATAGCCAAAGGGCTATTCACGGGCTCATCTTCAGTTCCGATGGGGCAGGTAGGGATCACTCCCTCCGGAGATCGCATCGACTCAAGGTGACTAGGGGCCCTTTGCCCGTGTGTTGAACCCAGCGGAAAGTGAACACCACTTCGCGGGTGTCGGAGCCCATGCCTTGCCCTAGCGGTGGTAAGCCATTGGACCTAGTCACAATGATCCCGGTAGGCTTTACACACCGGAGAGATGGTTCAAGAGTCAGGGACATGAACCTCCTTCTTAGCGGTCGGCCCCTTCACCCACATCCGGTGTGGCTCTTGTGCTAGGGGAATCTACGGTGTGCTAGAGGCCACTCTAGGAGCATCAACTACCAAGCTTTAGGTCTCTACCCCCTTCCCAATACAAGGAGTTCATAGAGATACATCATCCATATACTTCACGAGGAACTAAAGAACTAGATCTAATCTACAACATAGAGTTAGGTTCTTTGGTTATAATCTGCTATCTAGAATCTAGAGGGCTGCTATGGGCAATTTAATAGACTAAACCTCTTGATTCAATGACTAAAATGGGGTTTTAGACTATCTAATTGGCCCAAATACTGATCCTTGAGGGGGCTCCTCGATGAGGCTCGACCATCCTCTTTGAGGCAGCTCGAATCAAGGGGAAACTAAGGATGCAATTCTCAGTGATGCGGGGGCGGTTTAGGCTGTTGAGGCAGCCAAAGCGAGTTCTAAAAACCCTAAAATGAAAATTGGGCAAGTTATGGTTTCCCACCCTATATAGACAAGGGGGTTGGCTAGGGTTTCCAATTATCCCCTTTTGGCATGTGGGATAATTGGAAATGGGCCCACTGCCTTTAAGGGCTAGGTGAAATGTGCACACATGGAAATGTGTGCCCACATTAATATTGTACATTGGAGAATGTGCACATTAAGTACACCTATGGAGGTGTGGCCCACTTGGCATGAAGTGTCCACTTGCAAATGTGTGCCCACATTAATGTGTACATTGGAAAATGTGCATTAATAGTACCACATATTTACGGCGAGTTACCCCCTAGGGCTACCCACTGGCTGCGCTGGCATTACCGCGTCGGCGGGTGGTAATGCGTGTGGCAACGATACGGTGCTCGTCACGAGGCATTATCTTGTCTTTGGGCGTCACATAAACTTATGTTTTCTATACTATATGTGTGGCTTTCGAGATACACAATAGACACATACACACTTACATTGGAAATTCAACTCATCCATTTTTTCCAAATTACATAAGAGGATATATTTAAATGTTTATCCTTGTTTAGGTTTTCCTTCCCTCCCATCGCGTTTGATTCTTCTTGCTACATATTCCTGGTTCTTGTTGACTCCAAGATTCCTTGAGATACTACTACTATAATTGACCTTTTCGATCGGGCTCTTCATTCGGTTGCAAAGAATGTTCCTCGATGTGAACCCTCGGTAAAATTGCAAGCCTGCCGTCCTTAATGTGTGATCCCGTTGTGTGGAATGTGGTGATCGTTCAACATCCTTACATCCGGTGTGCGGTTGCAAGGTTGAAGATGTACAAGCGCCATTGATTGATTGAATATGATCATCAACGGTTACCAAGCTTTCGGTCTAGTACCCCATGCATTTGAAATACAGGCGGTGATCATAGAGATACATCATCCATTTCTTCCACAAGAGAACTAAAGAACTAGATCTAATCTACAACGGACTTTGGTTCTTTGGTTATAATCTGCTATCTAGAGATCTAGAGGGGCTGCTATGGGCAATTTAATAGACTAAAACCTAGATTCAATGACTAAAATGGGGTTTAGACTATCTAATTGGCCAAATTTGATCCTTGAGGGCTCCTCTCGTCTGAGCTCGACCATCCATTGGGAGGGCCATTTCGAATCAAGGGAAACTAAGGATGCAATTCTCAAGTCGTCTGGGGGGCGGTTTTGGTTTGTTGTTGCGGCCAAAGCTGGAACAGTTCTAAAGCCCTAAAATCCCTCCTCCTTGGGCAAGTTATGGTTTCCCACCCTATATATACAAGGGGTTGGCTAGGGTTTCCAATTATCCCCATTTTTGGCATGTGGGATAATTGGAAATGGGCCCCTGCCTTTAAGGAGCTAGGTGGCCAAATGTGCACACATGGAAATGTGTGCCCACATTAGTTGTGTACATTGGAGAATGTGCACATTCTTTTGTATAAGGTGTGGCCCACTTGGCATGAAGTGTCCACTTGCAAATGTGCCCACATTAATGTGTACATTGGAAAATGTGCACATTAATAGTGCACATATTTACGGCTTTGCCCCCTAGGGCTACCCATTATGGCTACAGGACTCGTCGGTCAGGATGGCGTTAATGCAAGCGTGTGGCAGCGATGCATCGATCACGGTATGTATGTTTGTCTTTGGTTCGTCACATAAACTTATGTTTCTATACTATATGTGGTCTTTCGAGATACACAATAGACACATACACACTTACATTGGAAATTCAACTCATCCATTTTCCAAATTACATAAGAGGATATATTTAAATGTTTATCCTCGTTTAAGGTTTCCTTCCTCCCATCACGTTTGATTCTTCTTGCTACATATTCCTCGTTCTTGTTGACTCCAAGATTCCTTGAGATACTACTACTATAATTGACCTTTCGATAAGGCTCTTCATTCAGGTTGCAAAGAATGTTCCTCGATGTGAACCCTCGAGTAAAATTGCTTTCGTCCTTAATGTGTTTTACCGTTGTGTGGAATGTGGTGATCGTTCAACATCCTTACATGCGGTGTCGGTTGCAAGGTTGAAGATGTCAGGGCGCCATTGATTGATTGAATATGATCACCGGTTGATGTACTCAGCTAGTCTTGCATGCATTTGAAGGCGAGGCGGTGATCGCGGGTAGACAATGTCATTTCTCCACAAGTTGAATTTACATCGCGGCTCCGTTGCTTGGACTTTGCTTCATTGCAGGTGCTTCCATGATGCCTAGAACTATGATCGTCCCTATTGCACCTACCATAGCTCCTTTTGGTCGTCTTTGAGTGATTTGTACTGTGACTTGGGTCATCTCCTCCTCCTTTGGGCTCGATCGATCGGTCTCGCGAGTACTCGATGGCATTTGAACTAAGTCAAGTCGTCCTTCCTTTGGTTTCCAGGTGTTTCTAGATCTGGAACACTTGTTCGAACAGAGTATCCTCCTCCTTGTGAGATGTTCCTCCCCCGATATATGTCTTCTCTCTCCATCACAATCTCCCATTTTTGGTGTGGGATGAAGTCATAAAATTTTTCCCTCGCCCATTCAAAGGAGCTAGAAGCGGTCTGGTTGGTCTTGGATGCTTTGTAGTTGTCTAGCTTTTGCTTCTTTTGTTGACGTTGCATGACATCCCCTTGAGCTGCTAGGCTGCAAGATTGTGGTGGTCCTCCCTCCAGTTTCTATTCGCTTGTGTATTGCTATAATTTTTCTTTTGACGGGAGATTATGCTCTGGGACTCTAGGTCGTGATGTTAATGCAAGCTTCCCCGTTTGACATACTCCTGCTTTTGTATGTTTACATCTTGAGTTCTTCCTTTTGAAACTCATGTGCATCGAGTCGATGAAAGGTCGAGATCCTCTTTTCGATATGAGCTCGTAGATGTTGTGGAAAGGGAGCTTGATACAAAAAGGAAGATTCTCGATGTCTTTGATTAACCAATATTCTTCCCATTCGATGAAGATTGATGATAGGTTGGTGGTGTCCTATGCTACTCATTTTGTTGGTAGAGGTGTTTTGGCATGCTTCCCTCTCTTAGATTGCCTTTGGAGTCTCCTCTCTTTGTCTATCAATACATCATACGGGTCTTCAATGTCTTCAAGAAATTGCACCTCTTTCTCTTCTATGGAGTGCGGCCTTGTACTCCAAAAACAAGCGGCTTGTATATCCTAGAGTTTAAGGGCTCATGTAAACGACTGGTTGAAAGGCTCACCCATTTCATTCTGGACTCTCTAAATAAGGGATATGGCTCGGGCAGTACTAATAGAGATATATCTATAGTCTTCAAGTCTATGGACATCAGGACATGGGGTCTGGCATGAACTTTGTTTTACCAAGCCTTCATGATGATTGGGACATACTCTAAGATCCTAGCAAAGGTTGGTTTTGGGGAGGTCCAATACTCTATACATGGAGTGACTTGGGCAGCTCTAAATTCTAGCCTCTTTCTAGATATCTGGCAATAGAGAGTGTCAATGTGGCAGCTAAGTCAAATTGTATTGGAATGACAACAAAATTATGTCAAGGTTTACTCCTTTGACATGGCGAAATGATGTACCAATATTGAGCTTGGATTGCTATGGGGGGTCCTAAAGCTGGCGTGAATCTTGTGACCTATTTGGGTCCCATATGTAAACTGATGAAGTGAGGGCATTTTCTTGTTCTACTCAATCAATAGAGTCCAGAAACATCCTTATTTGCTCAATTTGGGGAAGCTTTGGGGTAGATCTAGGGGTCAACTACTCACGAAGTGTGCCACAGGCCCGAGTAAGATTCTCAGTCTTGCTCCTGGTGCATGGCATGAGTTCTGGAGGTCTGTTTGGTCATATTGAAGGTTCAAATGAATCCTACAAAATTATACATCTTGCTTAATAGATTAGCGCGCATAAAGAGGTACACGGGTTTTGAAAATGGCAGGCGGCTCATTTCTTGGTGGCTAGGGCGGCGGACGGAGGAAACCGCCTCCTCCTCTTCAAATCCGGCACTGCTGCTACTGCCTTGGTGCCCAAAAAAACCAGATCGTTGCTAGCAGGGTAGCATAAATTTCTTGCTTCCAAAATTTTCAGAAAAAAGATCTGTACAGATTACATATTTTTTTCTCCTTTCTGGCGGCTACAATCAGCTTCTTCGTCTGTAAAATAGGTAACCACAAATGTGGCTCTCTTCTTTGATGCTGTGCATTATGTCCTTTCCCGTCTTCTTGGATATGGTCACGCCGAAAGGGTTTGCCCGAAAGGGATACTGGCCTATAAGGTGAAGAAGAGATGAGTTTTCTCAGCAAGATTCAGGTTAGGTTATGGGGAGGAGACATTATGTTTTTTCTTTTTATAGTGAAAACCCTTTGGTCTGAAGAATTTCTTGGAATGAATTTTATATTGCCATATCTCTTCACTCTTCCTTGCTAGCAGGAAGATCCAGATTTTGCTAAGGATGATAAGAAAGGTTCAGTTTGGTCAGGAGAATTTTGCATGTTAATCAGAATTACTGTTTTAAGTGATACATGGCAGCAGCTACAAAACATAAGCAATGGAAGCAAGCATCTAGGTTGCTTTTCAAGTACTGATATGCTTATCAAGCCTCTCAAATTCTGAAGATTGAGAGAAATTTTGGTACTGATGCCAAAATGACTTGGCTGTCCATATGGAGTTGAGAGATATTTTTTGATGCTTGATGCCAAAATGCTTTTTGTCCATATGGATTTGATATGCTCAAATACTGCTATGTTTGAGCATATGCTTCTCCAAACGTGCTTCTTCAGGTACTGATATGCCTGTACTACATTTGGCTATTGTCTTCTATCTAAGGCCACACATCTTCCTTTTACTTCAGCTATTCAGATTACATGTATAATTTTCAGAACAAGATGTATCATTTCGAGAAGGCCTTTGGCTCTTTTGGATCATCTTGCAACTTTTGGTTCCGATGAGGAGAGATATTTCTGTGCTTACAAGTATATGTGATATTATTAGAGCTTTGAATAAGTTTCTGCAGTTAAGGGAATGAAGAAGTTGAGTCTACTCCTATAGTAATTCTCTTACTGTAATGAAGCATTGTAGTTTCTTCTATATAATATAAAAAAAACACTTCGTTCTCTCAAAATAAATAAATAAATAAATAAATAAATAAATAAATAAATAAATAAATAAAGAGGTACACCATTATCACACTAGCTCAAATGGTAAGTACAGTTGGCTGGGAGTCAAGGGTTCAAATCCTTTTCACATACTCTACATAAGAAATAAAAGTCGAATAAGTACTATTATACTGCTTTTGACATGTTAGTAAGGTCATAAACTTGTAGGTGTTCAAATCCCTCAATTATGCCTAAAAATTTTGACCTAAAAAAAGTCAAAGGTCAACAGTCAACTACTCACGGCGTGCGCTTGAGGCCGGTGAGATTCTTAATTAGTGTCTTTGGCGACGATGTGCTGATTCGGGAAATCACAGGGTTTAAGCATATGTGTCAGACAAATTTTGTAAATTCACGTCATTACAAGGAAAAATAAGCGGAAGTGGGCCCGTCTAACTTTTTGATGTTATAGGAAATTTGAAGGGACAAAAATGTTAAAGTAAAAAGTCTCTTGCCCCCTTTTTGTTTTGCGGATTCCTCACGAGATATCATTTAGCCCCTTTTTTTTCTTTTTTTTTAGGTTTTTTTTTTTTTAGAGGGGAAAAATCGTAAAGGGAAAAATCGTTTAGGTTTAGGTAAAGCGGACGGAAGGAGCGAAATGGGCAACAAGCAAATGGTGGCGGCTGGCTCATATAGCGAGTTTGGCGCTTCACTCTTCCTATCTAATCTATCCCATCTCCAGAGCCGATTTCGGTGAAACAACGTTGCATCGAGAACGAAGCATATCAAAGACAAATATCGTAATAGGCTAAAAGCGAAGGGGCTGATTCATTAATGAGAGTTGCAATTGAAGGTCCGTAGATGGAAGCAATCGATGAGTTTGATTTTGGAGAAGCTTTCAAGATTTGGAAATCACGGGCCAAGTATAGACACATATATTCAACCAATTCGAGGTCCAAGGTAACTTCGTGTAAATGTGGAAGAAGAAGGATCGGATGAAGATGTGAGTAATCCCGTTTGTTTGTTTTATTTTTTACTTGAGAACATTGAAGTTCACATAAGCTGTTATATTAAATGTGGAATTTCATGATTTTGATCAGGTTTTATAGTGTTACATTAACCATGAATCATACTATATTTATATAACCTGCTTTTTTACAAATAATAACTTGCTGAATTTTAGTCTGTAAGAAAATTACATGTTTATTTTACATCTTGTAGGAAATTATATCTTGGTGTTTTTTATTTTGTAGGAAAATTGCATGTTGGTTCTATTCTTGTAGGAAAGTGTAGGCTGAAAAAAATTATAGACATGTTGATTCTTGAGGCGTAGGATATTTTCCTAGAATGTTTAAAATATTTTCCGAACGGAGACGATGTGAGTAATGGCCCTTAATTTATTGTTTTCTATTATTTCCTTAGCGTTCTGATAGGTCTTCCTAGCTCAGTTTCAGATTTTAAGCATATTTAACCTATAATATTACAGTTTAGACCTATCATTCATGGTCAACTATGGTCCACTACTCACGGTGTGTGCCAAAAGGCATTCTGGAATTTCCAAAAGTGTGCTAGGCATACTGCGCGAGTAGTTGCATCCTAATGGCAAAAAAAATTATATTCTATTAGAATTCAAGCTCATAATTACTACATATTCCTAGCTAACTGCTTATACTATGATGGGGAAGAATAATTGTCCCATTATTCAAAGCTCTTGCTTGGAATTTCAGCTCTAAGACACAATATCTAGGATGTTTGTACTACTAGAAAATGGCCAGTGCTCGATCTTGGTCAACCAAGATCATTGCTCTGATACCATTGTGACGTCCCCTGCTCGTATACGATGCCTCACATGTATAGAACTAGAGTTCACCCCTCCTGTCAGCGCAAGCCCACTAACACAAGGCCATCTACCTATCATCGGGCTCTTGATGGTGAGCAAGAACCCGAGAAGAATAGACGTGTCATTCGTCCCGTCTCCCTCGGGATCTGCCTACCTGTGGAAGCGTATAAACATAGCACAAGCTATCACGTCACATCAAATTTATAACCACCTCGAAGGGTGGGATCACCATAACAACATCATATCCTAGCAGATACAACAACAACAACATCAACATCAACATCAACAAGGGGAAGTCCTACTCAGGCTCAGACTCATGGGGGTAGACTGACGGCTACGGGTCTCTAGAAGTCAATGCAGACACAGTTTCATGGCAAATGGATTTGGCTGGCATAAGAACATGGCCGTTGGGTAGTCCACTCCATCCGCCCCTCCTGTGCATACTTTGCAGATAGGCTGATAAATATTGGGGATGTGATTGTAGCCTATCAGGTGCATAGTCAGAGGGACTAATCCTGGGTTGCATCTCCCCAGTCCCAAGGAGGCAAGAGGGACTCACTCCCCTCCAGAAGGTCCATGCCCACTACATGCGAGCTAGAGGGTCATTGCTCGTCTACGACTTGAACCCCACTGAGGCGACGCATCACCTAGGAGGTGTCGAGCCCATACCTTGCCCTCACTCAGTGGCAAGCTATTGGGCCTAGCCTACAACATTCCCCAGCCATCACTATGCACCAGAGGGACCAACTGTAGCTGGACAAGCCTTCCTTGTCAGTCAGTCTAACCTGCCACCCACAGCCCGACGGGCTCCTATGCGCAGGCCGCATTTATTGGGTACTAATGAGGCTATCTAGGAACATCATCTATGAAGGCTCTGTGTCTTTACCCCCCTACCCAATACACAAAAGGTACGCACAAAGCAATACAATATTATCCAATGAACTGAAATAATAGAGTAAAGATCTAATCTATCTACTCTAAATATACATGGTTAGGTTCATTCATTAGTGGCTAAGGTTCTTAGGTTGTAGAGATCATATACAGCTAAGAACAGATGCACTCGGAAAGCATGCATTGCCTATCAGACAGTCCACTAACCCAATCCTTGGCTCGCTTCTAGTCCTCGGAATGCGTCCATGCTGCCGAAATGGGCTGAGATGCTGGAATCCTGACGATCCTCTTCGGAACGCGAGCTTCACTGCTGCTGGTGGGCTGGAATGAATCAGGCACTTGAGCAACGCACGCTCCTGGGGCTGGAATCCGAAAAGGGGGCACTTTTAGAGTTCCTGCCTCTTTATGTCCACATTTTTGGGTTAAGGTCTAATGGGCATATGGCTCATATTGGGTATTGCCATGTGGCAATATAGAATATATTCACATGTTTCATAACATGTGCAATATAGTGGGTTCTAATGGTTGTGCTCCATGGTACAACCCTTTAAGGTCGTCGTGTACATATCATCGTACTTGACATGTACTAGTGACGTGGCAGTATAATATATGTATTTATATCATATATTATGTTGAAATGTCGCAATAATACAACAGATATAGTCGATTCACATAATTAAGTGCCAGATTGATTATTGCAGACGAAGTTGGAGCTAATAGGGTTTGAGATTTTGAAGTCAACTCAGTTTTACTATATCGGTCAATACCTTAGCTACACTGCTAAGGGTATTGAACCATTGGAATCATCCTATTTGCCATATTGATATAAACTTACTTGAACACAATTGTGCAATTGAGTTTGTGATCAATCAAAATTGTGAAGTTTCAGCTAGATGCATTTTGTCCTTGATCATAATTTTATCACAGGACAAGAGCATCTCAAGAATATAAAGATCTAATATATGTGTTTAGGGGAGCGTCTCGCATTCTTTTGGAAGCACTCTATAATTATTCAAGAAAAGTGTCTAACCTTTGTTAGACATATTCCTATGCAACAATGGGACGAGCGATTGGTCCAATTATATGATCATCCTGGGATACTTAATTCCATGCCTCCTTTGGTAGGTAATATTCTTCAATTCACAGAGGAGGAAAGAAGGTCTGCGACATCTATCCAATGGCAAGTCTCCTGATCTTCAAGGTTTGCAAGCATAATTGCTTAAATAGAAGGGGGGGATCCGCTATTGCTTCTAATCATCGCTGCTCTTTTAAATCAAGCTTTGCAAGAAGGATTGCTAGAAAATTGGGCTATCAGTAAGGTCATACCAATTCATGAAGTAGGTGATAAGAATGACCCTTCAAATGATCGCATGATCATGGTCAGTTCCATATTTTCCATAATGGTGTACATGTTGTCGGACATGCAAGCTTTCGTCTAGGCCATTCTACGATAGACCATATTTTCACATTGCACATGCTTATTAAACATAGTCGAAGCTTGAAACAAGACCTCTATATATGCTTTGTGTATTTTACTTCTACCTTTGATACAATAACTCGCGAGCTTCTTTAGCAGCGCTTGCAAGCATTTAGAGTTCTCCAAGACCTTCAAAATGCAATTTATCAGCTCTATGAAAGGGTCTTTGCTAAGTTTCCAGCATCGGGTACCCAAATCGCTAGCAGTATTGGAGTACGACAGGGTTCCCCTCTATCTCCTACACTATTTGGCTTGTACATTGATCAATTGGAAGAATGGCTTGTTCACCATGGTGGCGGAGGTCCACATTTAGTACACTATATCATCAGGCAACTTATGTGTGTTGATGATGTTTTGCTTGTGGCACATACCGCTGCTAGTATGCAGCAACATTTACATGCTTTTTACAATGTTTGTGAGAACACAAGGCCTTCGTGTTAATCTCCAAAAGACCAAGCTCTTGGTAGTTCAATCTTCTCGGCATATTATTCCAACTTTGCACTATGATAGCCACAAAGTTGAAATTGTGAATAGCTACAAGTATCTTGGTGTAGAGTTCGCTAAGAACACACTTTGGGAACAGTGTATTACCAAGCATGTGACTGCTGACTGGAAAGCACTCTATGCAATGCGAAACAATTGTTTTCGAGCATACATTCATGATTGGTCACGGAAAGCCCACTTGTTTCATGCTTTGCTAGAACCTATTTTAATGTATGATTTTGAAATATAGGGGCCTGCCATTAGTACTAGTGCTTGGGAGAGCTTGGAATGGGTGCAAAAGTCCTTTCTCACTTACAACCTAGGAGTCAATACTATGGTGCCCTATGCTATTCTTTTACAAGAGACAGGTTTTTAGCCTCTTCAATATTCTGCCATGAAGCACCATCTCCACTATATCAGCAAGGTGCATCACATGGATGATGGTAGGTACCCTATTCTCGCGCTTGTCGTGGCTGAATCTCCCCAGTGTTTGAAACGATGTTGGAAAGAGAATTGTAATGCATGGTTTGCCCGTTGGACTGTGCAACCAGAATACTGCATGGTGCTTGCTAGTTCTGATCCTGAGCTTTTACAATAATATCTCGATGGTTATTTTTCTCGGAAGAAGTGGGATACAGTTACCTTAGCCCAAGTTAAAACTGGTCATTATCATGCATATATAAATCCCACTTTGGCACCAGGAGCAGAAGCTTATTTGCTTGCTTCCTTGTCCAGGAAAAAGCTTGTACTATTGCATCAATTTGCAAGGGTCCCATAAACTAGGGATTGAGACAGGTAGATGAGAGCGACCACAATTGCCACGAGAAGCAAGATTATATGCATGATGCTAGTTACAGGTTATTGAAGATGAAAGCCATACTCTGCTAAGACATCCTGCTTTTGAGATGGTCAGGAATCGTTATTTGACTTTAGCATTCCATTCCATGCTTCCACAACTTTTCAGAGCCCCATCTGTGCATGACTTGGCATTATAAATATCTGAGGTTCTGGATGAGCCTCTTCAATTATTGAGCCCTCAGTAGTCATCATCGCCTATTTATATTTTCTTCTTGCTTGTCCAGTGTCATCATTACTGCACAGGTTTTTCCCTTGAAAACCTTTCGAGGCAAGGATTTTTTAATCCTAGTAGTAATGGTTGTACTAGGCCATTGTATGGGTCCCATGGCCCCTTGGTCTTCGTGGACATTAAAAAATCTATTCTATTCTATTTTATTCTTTAGCTAAATACCTTTCTATAGCTCGAATGTATCAATTCAGAGAATTCTAATGGTTGAGGCCATGTTAATGAAGACACGAGCATGGCTAAATCCAACTTTATGTAAATTTGGACCATTGGTCAAGGGAATAACCTAGAAAATACTGATAATCACGCAATCTGGGCCATAGGTTTGGAAGCCCTAATCTCGAAATAGCAAACATCTAAATGTACATTGAAAACCTAAGCCCAATGCTATAATACTGCACGGTTGGCTCTAGATTTGAATACAAATCAAATTTGTACATCAGAATGTATAAGTACATGGTTGAAAGTGAATATAATGTTAGATATAGTCCACGATACAAAAATTTGTGACAAGTACATTGTTTATCTAAGCATTGTACATAGTCAAATCGATTTGGAGTTTAAATTACGTAAAAAAGTTGAGTGCATTTTTAATGTAATTTAATTCACAATTGTTAGATCTAATCTAGCACCTTATGTATAAATCACCTAGGCAACCTTATGTAATCAACTTAGTGATTATAGTTTTCTCAATGCTACTACTAGTTTAATTCAACCTTAAGAAGGAATACCATTGAAATTCACTTTAGCATAACACTGTTGAAAACATATTGACCATTATACTATTCATCAGTTGACTTTGCAAATAACTTAGGTTATAATCCTGACAGACCGATGATCTGGCAATCGAATGCCAGACCAAATTCATTGCAGTGTGTTTATACAAATTAATCTACCTGTTTGGCCAAACCGACCAGATTCAAATGGTTCTGGCTCTAAACTATTGGGCCAACTATTGGGTCAACACCATGGTCTTATTAGTTCTGTCCCTTTTAATCTCAATTCCCAAGAATCTTTTTCAATCCCTTAAGTCTATCATCATAAATTTTGCTTTTAAAATCTGTTTGCAGTCATTCAAGTATCCAATATCATTTGGCACCATGATATAGTCATCCACATATAAGGCAATAATGAAAGTTTATCCTTTTTCTAACATACAAGTTCCAATCACTACTAAGTTTTTCAAATTTGTTATCTCTCCATAAATTATCCATGCAAATATACCAATGACGGGGTGATTGTTTTTGTCCATAGACTGCCCGCTTCAATCTCCATACCATGTTATTCTCTTGCTCATACTGCCCCCTTCATGAATATTTCTTCCTCTAATTTGGCATTCAAAAAGGCTGTGCTGACATGCACATAGTGTATTTTAAAATTAAAAGCATTAGCATATGCCAGGGGCATTCTAATACTAGATAATTTGACTGTAGGGAAAAATATGCCATCATAGCCAAGCTCTTTCTTTTGTGAATAATCTTTGGCCATTAGTCTAGCCTTATGAACATGAGATTTTCCATCAGGCCCAAGCTTCAATTTGAAAATCCATTTGTTATCTACTATATTTTTCATACTGGGTTTTTCCACAAGCTAAAAAATTCTTGTTTTTTTAAGTGACTGAATTTCTTCCTCCATTGCATGTTTCCATTTTTCTGAATCTTTCGAGCTTATTAATTCTTCAAAAGTGCTTGGCACATTTGGCTCGAGTATGACCATATCTCTTCTTCCTCATCATGTTCATCATGCGGCCTTAGACTTCTTTCTTCCTCGTGCCTTCCAGACTGTTCTAAATCAAACCTAGCTTCTTCCAACAATTTGACTGCCTTTGATTTTCTTTTTCTTCTCTTGGGGGCTGTTATAACAGTATGATGTCCTTCTTTGTTCATCTGCCCATGCATTTTCAGGTATGTCCTCATTGGCTATTTATCTTGTTTCTTGCTGAGTGTTCAAGGCCTCATCAATTTATCATAACAACCCGCCCTTCTATTGCATTTGTCCTTTGAGCTGCATCTGTCATAACAATCTGATTTTTTATTTCTTCTCTATCCTTATATAGTCTGCTCTCCTCAAAATGCACATCTGTATTTATAATTATTTTCTTTTTCAAGTGATCAAACAATTTGTACCCTTTGGACTGATTGTCATAGCCAATTAGTGTCATGAACCTATGCAAGAACAAGGAAAATATGCGGAAAATACGCAAGAAATACGGAAGAAATATGCCAAGATCGGCAAAGAATCTGATATATGAACAGGAATCAAGAGTACAATGGCGAAGGCAGCGGGAACGAAGACGGATGCCTAGAAGGCTCAAGGCGTTGAGCAGGAGCAGTTCGAGCAAAAAAGAGGTGCTTCCTTATATATCTAGGCCAACGGTCAGGATCGCGCCACTCCAATGGATGATATTGCGCCAAGTGTCACATATGCATTTAGGTTCTAGATAGAACCTCCTGGAGGTAGTCCCATATATGAGGAAGACGTAAAAGAATATTGAATAAATATTGGTAGCGCACTTGACAAGGGTGTGTGACTTGCAACTGAAAGGTTGCGAGTTCAAACCCTGTGTTGTGCAACTACCCTTTCGCATCCGTGTGACGACCATCTTTTGTACATACGAGTATAATATTTGTATGATACGAGTATCCGTATGGTCGTCACACCATCCCCCGCCTATGACGGCAACGAGTTGGCTTGTTCGGGATAGCGTCGGTGAAACTCCGCGAATTTTTGTCGGGTGCATTGGTGTGATTCTCCGGCGGGCTCGGGTTCTATCACCAGCGGTAACCTTCCCAATCGACAAAAGTAATACAATCGTCGACGAAGAAACTTGGAGTCGAGAATCTCTCAAACACGGAATTCCTCATGATCATCAATCTCATTTGGTGGTGGAGGTGGAGGTACTCGATCTGGAAATGGATTAAGCCATATAGGGTTCCAACAAAGACACATGGAACCTTTGGGTGAAGCCCGGCCCGATGCGGAAGCTCAAAGGCGGAAAAAGCATCACCAACTCATTCAATGATCCGATAGGGACCTAAAAGCCGGTGGTCGAGCTTGTTACAAGGGAGAGTTGTCGGCAAATCAACGCAAAGAGGCAAACAAGATCACCAAGCTGCAAAATGAGGGCGTCGGCGGTGCTGATGCATGATAGCGATAGCGTGCTTGGGCACGGGCGAGATGGTCTTTGAAGATCATCTGGAGCATGCGGAGCTTATCGAGGCACTGTCACCGGCCTTTGGGATTGGTGAGAATCATATCCGGGGGCAATGAAAGACCAGCGGGGATGCATGCCAAAATTAATAAAGAGCAGTCGGCTTTGTGGGCGCATGGACAAAATTATTGTAAGCAAATTACGCGGCGGTGGCCCAACCCATTCATCCTGGCGATAATTGATGAAGCATCGCGGAATCTTGCTGAAGTGTTTGATTAGTGTGCTCCACTGTCCATTGGTCTACGGGTGATGTCGGGAAGGCGAGCGTTCCACATGCAAGAGTTGCAATAGATGCTTCCAAAAGCTAGCAACAAAGCGGGGGCTGCGATCGCGACAATGTTATCACGGTAAGCCATGGGTGAACCACCTCTCGAAGCAAGAGAGGCTGTTGTGGCTTCTTTGGAGATAGAAGTCTTTGCAAGGAATGAAATGTGCCATCTTGGAAAAGCGATCAACAACAACAAGGATGGCATCATGGCCACAGGAGGATGGAAGGCTTCGACAATAAAATCCACCAAAATAATCTTCCAAGGGCGGTAGAATTTGGTAAAGGCTGAAAGCGAGACCATGTGGCGGTGCTTGGGAGCTTTTACTGCGACGACAAATATCACATGAGCATACAAAAGTCTCAGCGGTCACGGCGGAGACCTGGCCACCAATAATCTTGGCGATAAGTTCAGTCTTGGCAATGCCAAAATGGCGGTGAGAGTAGAACTTGAAGTCGAGGGGCACCATCCAGGAATTTATAGGAACCCATCATGAAATAGAAGTCCATCTCGAACCTCAAAATGATCATATTCTTTGTCGAGAAGATGATCTTTGAGCCAAAAGCTGTGATATTATGTTATTCTGCCAATGGATCGGAAGGAAGAGATCTTTCGACAGGACTCCCATGGGGCCTCATGAACAAAGTGATGGCCATGGTATGTATGTGATTAGGTTCTAGAATAGCTGTGATTGCTGATCAAATCTTGGCTCCCCGCCTTAGGTTGAAATAAGATCTGCGAGAAAAAGAGCATCTGGTTTCCCTTGGGCGTGCGGTCACGAAACTTGATGATGAAATCAAAGCGGGATAGCTTTGTATATATGCCAAGGCGACAATGATTAAGAACTTGAGCATACTGAAAATACTCCAGATTGCGCTGGTCTGTATACACAGTCACCTTATGAGGAGAACCCTCATAAAAGAGCCAACAATCGCCAAAAGTTCCTTGTCGTAAATAGGATAGTTGATTTCTGCAACTTGGAACGTTCGGGAATGATAGGCGACCGGGTGCAGCTCATGATCATCCCCCACTTGCGACAAGATGCTGCCAAGAGCAAAATCGGATGCATCAGCTTCGAGAATATAGGGACGTGCAGGATCCGGGTGTGCAAGAACAGGTGCTGGTATAAAAGCATGCTTCAAAGTGATGAATGCTGATTCTGCTTCAGTTGTCCACTTAAAAGGAACATCCTTCCTGGTGAGACGTGTCAAAGGCAAGACGATCTCCAAATAGTCCTTGATGAAGCGGCGATAAAAATTGGCAAACCCAAATTTTGTACATCTTTAGCTTAGGAAGGTATTTCCCAATCAAGCTGTGTGCTGACCTTCTCTAGATCCATGGTAACACCACGAGGCGTGATCGCGATAGCCCGAAACTTCGACATTGTCACCTTTCGAGCCCGACACTTCTCAACTTGGCATAAAGTCCATGTTCACATAACCCGAAGGACCTTCGACATGTTCTTCATGCTCCTCAAAGTCTTGAATAAACGAATATCATCTAGATGAGCGATAACAAAAGATACAAAAACTCCCAAAAACATCGTTAACCATGTCTTTGAAAGACATTTGGAGCATTGGTAAGGCTGAAAGGCATGCCGGGATACTCAAAATGACCATCTTGAGTTGAAAGGTTGTTTTCCACTCATCACCTTCACGATGCGGATAAGATTACGGGCACCTCGAAGATCAATTTTAAGTGAAGTATCGTGCACCTTGTGGCGCTCAAGTAACTCTGGAATCGGAGGAGAGGATCTGGATTACGCACAATGATCTTGTTGAGGCGCGATAATCCACAACCGGCGCAAAGAACCATCCTTCTTGGAAATAAAGAAGATGGCAGCTCCTGTGAGTGAGTGAGAATATCAAATAAACCCAGTTGCAAGATTCTCCTCGATATAGGTCCCAAAGTCTCCAATTACATTGGCGACAAGCCATAGATAGAAGGCCAAATGGCGAGGAATTAGTCTACGGCTGAAGATCAATGGGGCACTCATAAGGGCGATGCTCGAAAGCTTGCTAGCTTTGACCTTATCAAAAACATCGCCAAAATCCTTGTACTTGCTCCGGGGAAGAAGCGGGGGCGGATGTTTTACGGAAGCTAGTCGAAGAATGGACTTGGATTGCAAATCTTTGTGCGGGATGTTGCCTATCGGATCTAATAAACTTGTGAAAGAGATCTTGAGATCTCTGGTGAAAGCGAAGAAAAGCCTCTGAAGCGGGATCAAGAGCAGGGAGGCAGCGAGGAGCGAGGCAGTAGAACACTTGGGAACAGAGCTGGGCGGAAGCTGGAACAAGCTGGGCTGGTACATCATCTAGAATATGGTGAGAATCGAGACATGAGCTGGAGGCGAGAAACAAGAGCCAAATCGGGCGTGAAGCAGAAAAAGGAATAAGCAAAGGACATGTCGAGGAGCCCACAATATTGTATGGTGAAGTAGATATTCTTCTGAGGCTGAACTTCTGAGATGAACTGGAACTAGAGCTTGAACCAGCAAAGCCAAGAAATGATCTAGTACACCAATCAATATGTGGTTTATGTAGCTTCGAGCAGGGGCGGACCCAAGACCTTTGGCGCATGTGGGCTAGCGATGTGAGATTGAAGGAAATGCTACAAAAGCTCCCCTCGAACAAAGCGTGAAGAGGTGCATTACATTACGTGGTATTTGCGCTGAAGAGATCTCACGCCCATCAATCACATTAACAGAGCTAGGATGCTCGACTTTGCTTCTAGGAATGGCGTGCTTAGTAGCGAACATACTATCCATGAAGCAGGCATTCACACCACATTCAAGTTGCGTCTCTGTCCTCCCATTCTCCGACTCCAATGAAATAGAGATAAAAAATTTCTTACTGAAAATCTTCGTCACATGTGGGAGGAGTTGAAGGAATGTCAGGCAACCGTCGAGAGACTCCTACTACTCGGACGGGGCTCGAACGATTTTTCGACTGATTTGGGCGCTTCACAGGGCATCCACGAGCAATACGACCAGCTCCTCCACAGTAGAGACAAAGATTAGCCTCTCTCCGATGATGCTTCTCGATAGTAGATAAAGGTCCTCGAACTGCTCGATCAATCTGCATAGGCTCAGGTCTGGACCTGTTGGATTCTATAGATGAAACCGAGGAAGGCGTAGCTTCTTTTGTGTGATTGGGAAGACGACTCGTCTCTCACACTGCGTTCAAAGAGCCAATTATCACATCGAACCGCAAATCTGATGGCTTCTTCCAAAGTCTGAGGGTCCTCCATAAACAACAGCATATCTTTGACATCCTCACGTAACCCCCTTCTGAAACAATCTCGAAGTGCAACATCACCCCAGGCGACGAAATTCCGATGCATATCTTGTTTGGATGAGAGTCTACGCCTTAGATTGCAAAGTTTGTGGCTAGCTGTCTTGATGGCCCGGTGTCTCCAAAGCATGCCTCGAGCTCTGCGGTGAATAAAGCAAAATTTTGCAACTCGGAACCCCTTTCTCCAGCGGGGAGGGCAAACCAAGCGAAGGCTAACCCGGAAAGAAAGAGCCAACTAGTCAGGCACGATTTCTTGATGCATGGGGATACTGTGAGGGTGGGCCGAATAACAAGATGAATCTGGTTCAAAAACCCTCGAGCTTGGATCTAGTGCCATCAAATTTTTACGGCAAGCTGATCTTGGGTTCCGATGACCCTCCGGGACTAGAGGTGACTCATGAGAAGCTAGCCATTCTGGAGCTCCTTATTATCAAGCGCAACTATTGGCATGTTTGAACAAGTTCTTTGGACCTCTTTGTAATAAGGATGAAACCTCCTCCATAAAGATGGGAATGCCCAATATGGATAAAGAAATCCTTAGGATCGAGGCGAGGCAAGAACAGGTAAGGGATTAGGTTCAAATGTCATGAACCTAAAGCGATAATATGGCGGTGCTTATCTTGAGCTAAGATGATCTTAGGATGATGCGGGGATGAAGACATTGAGTCTACATGGCTTAGGCTAAAGGTCATACATGGGATATACATGAGATATTAGGTTAACTAATGGTTAGCCTAGATATCAAATATTCAATGGTTCAATACCAGCATATTATCAGGAGAGCTTATTGTTCGGTCCAATGATATTAAGGCATAGAAATATAACTTGCTATTGGGATTGTCGGTGAGCAAGTCTGGTGCCGATTCTTGATGAATCGGTGCCGAGTAAACAAATATAAAAGGAGTAATGTTAATTTGAAGTATGTACAGAAGATCGGATTCACAGATAGGTGAATGCCTGGACTATCGGATTGATCTAAAGTTGTAGTATTTGGTAAATGATCTTGACTATTGAATTGCTACAGTGTTCTATTCGATAAACATTGATAATTATTATTCAAACCATTGGAACCATTATATTCAATGTTTTATTGATAGAACTTAGAATAGCATTGTAAAAGATGTTTTCTTTGGATTAATCTATACTAATAATTCTATCAATAAAAGCCCTTGCAATAAAAGGTAATTTGAAATTCTTTGGTACATTTGATAGTCCAATAGCCTTCATATCTGTAATTATTTTGTCAATTTTTTCAAAAAACTCTCTGATATTATCCTTATCATTATACATCAAATATCTAGCTGCTTGTCCAACATCCATATGAGAAGACGATTTGATTTGATATGTCTGCAGCATATAGTTTCACATCTCCTTGGGAGACATAAGCCTCTCATTCTAAACAAGATGCTAAAACTTATCTTGCTATTAATTACTGCTTTAGCTTCCAGAACTTTAGCTTTCCTTGTAGCATCAATTCTTGAGCTACTAACCTAGAAATCGATCCTCCAACACCTCGGTTGCACTTAAATCCTTTGCGGGGACTAGTATTATTGTCTGATGCAATAGGAGTTGCATAAATGCATCCTCTGCTAGTGGCTTGCACCACTTCTGGAATATAACAAACTTCCATAAGCCTTCAACCTTCAAGGCTTGTTCAACCTTCTCTTTCCATACCTGGAACCCAGCACCTCCCTTCTAAATCTCTATTGCACTCGATAGAGAAGCTTCCAATCTACTAGCCATGAAGATCACCTTTGATGCCAAAGCGATATAATTCACACTTGTTAGATCAATGTAGCATCTTATGCATAAATCACCTAGAGCAACCTCATATATTCAACTTAATGATCATGGTTTTCTCAATGCTACTATTAGTTTAATTCAACCTTAAGAAAACAATATATTGAACCATCGAAATTCACTATAGCAGAACACTGTGCAAAATGTATTGACCATTGTACTATTCATCAATTGACAACGCAAATGACGTAGGTTACAAACCTCATACTCTTTATAGATTGATGATTCGACAACCAAATTCCAGACCAAATTCATTGCGGTGTGTTTATATAAAGTAATCCGCCAGTTCGAAAAAATTGATCGGATTTAAACTACTGGGCCGACAATAATATCCTAAATAGATAATTTTTCAAGGCTTCCAGAAAGCCTTACTTTCTAAATATTAAATAGCCATTGAATTTATATGGCTCAATGGGTATGTAGTATTCAAATGATTATGCAATAGTATTTTTGCACAATTGACTTAGGTAACATCACATCAAGTCTCCTGACACCAATCATAGACTTTGGCATGATATAATACAACATATTCTTTATGCAAGTTCAGTACAACCAATTTTGAAAACTCAATAAGTATGTTACACCCTCTAGTACATTGTTTATGCAAGTACAACCAAATTGAAAAGTGACATTTATTTTCGTTTCATCGATTAGAAGATAAATGAAGTTCTAGAACTACTGAGGTAGTTGCCTAAGTAGTTATTTCTTGTCTTTTCCAGAAACGCTGTATTTAGTCTTTCTTTCTCATCAGCACTCTAACGCGCATCTCCTTCTCATGGTAGCATCAAGTCCCACCCTCCCACCCTTGTTTGCATCTGTCCATCTAGTGGTTCCACTTGCACTTAGCTCACATCTTTTGGTTAGGCCCATGAACTTTGATTAGGCCCATGTGCTTGGAGACCCTCATGCCTGAATGGAGATTCTTATATCTGATTTTAGAGGCCCTGATGCTGAGATGGAGGTCGTAGTGTCTGGATGTCCCTTGTGGATCTATGAGGCCTTGTGCCTGGATAAGCCCTAGTGGCCATTGGTTCATTTTTCTTTTTCTTTATTTTGCAGGTAATAAGAAGATAATACAAATGGCATGGCATGGCATGCACTTAAATTGTTGAAAGATGAAAGGACGAAGATACATTGGACTTGACAATTCAAACTTGCATGGTCAAATATTATTGCCATGCATGGTGTCTATATCTTTAGTTATCTTACCCAACAAGGCTGGTTAGCATGAGGGTTTTCTATCGCCACATATTTGTTTTAGTCATCAACATTGTGATGCTATTATTGTCAGGGTTTTTCCTCGAAAACATAAAAGAGCAAGGTTTTTAATCCGAAGCCATAATGATATCACTAATATGCTGGGTTTCAGAATGTACCTGGTTACTTTTAAGGAGATGCTCATGAGGGTCACTTATTTGTGTTTTCTCATTGTTCTCAGTAGTTCTAGAACTCAATAAGTAAGTTTGCACCCTCCAGTACATTGCTTATCTAAGTTCTATGCATAGTCAAATCAATTTGGGATTCCAAATACATGAAAATGCCAAGCATATTATTTATGCAAGTTCAATTTAAAGACTCAATAAGTAAAATTTGTATCAAACTGGATAAATCCAATGAGTGAAACATACATGAGGTCCATGCTTGCGAGCTGCGACTCCTCAACCTAGTAGTTAGTAGAAAAGATAACATAGCCCTCAAAATATCATCAACTTCAATTACCCTAAAGTCTAGCTCAGGGATAGATGCATTAGCTATTCTAGGTTTGTGACGTTCCGGCCGCGATTATCACGGTCCGGGGCGTATTATCTTTGCCAAATCCAGCGTACCGCCACCGCCCGGCGTGTGCATGGGCGTATAGCTAGGCGGGTAGCCCCTAGGGGGCAACTTGCAAGGAGTGTGCATTTATTAATGTGCACATTTACCCATGTGCACATTAATCTAGGTGCACATTTTCCCATGTGGACACTTTTATGCCAAGTGGGCCATACCCAAGTGTGCAATTAATGTGCACATTTACCAATGTGCACATTTATTAAGGGCACCTTTCCATGAGCACATTTTGCCACCTAGCCATTAAAGGCAAGTGGGCCCATTCCCAATTATCCCACATGCCTAAAGGGATAATTGGAAACCTAGCCAACCCCTTGTCTATTTAAGAAGGAAACCCTAACTTGCCCATTTTTCATTTCTAGGGTTTTAGAGCTCTGTTTTGGCTGCCCGGGGGTCAAAACCGCCTCCGAACTCACAATGCAGTGAATTGCCCATTAGTTTCCCTTGATCGGCGGTTTAGCGGGGATGGTTGAGCTGGAGGTGGGGAGGAGGAACTCAAGGATTAGGTATTTAGTCAATTTAATAGCCTAAACCATCTTCTAGTCATTAAATCGATAGGTTTAGCCTATTAAATTGCCCATAGCAACCCTCTAGATCTCTAGATACGAGAATCTAACTAAAGAACCTAACTCTATGATATAGATTAGATCTTGCTCTTTAGTTCTCTGTGATGTATATGGATGATGTATCTCTATGAACTCCTTGTATTGGGAAGGGGGTAGAGACCTAAAAGCTTGGTAGTAGATGCTCCTAGATTAGCCTCTCTAGCACACTATAGATTGACTTTGTGTACAAGAGCCATACACGGTTGTGGGTGAAGGGGGCGAGGGCTGGCTAAGAAGGAGGTTAGTGTCGACCCTTGAGCGATCCCTCTGGTGTGTGTAAGGCCTCAGGGGATCATTGTGACTAGGTCTAATGGCTTACCGAGTGTGGGTAAGGCATGGGCTCGACACCAGTGAAGTGGTGTACACTTTCCGGTGGGTTGATCGAATAAGAGCGGGTTGCCCTCTAGTCACCTTGGAGTGGCATGTAGACCTACGGAGGGAGTGATCCCTACGCCCCATCGGGAATTGGGGAGATGCAACCCGGGAATAGCCCTTTGGCTATGCCTCCGTGGACTCTGATCAGGTCCCAACACTTTTATTTTGCTTTGCAAAGTGTGCCACGGGGAGGCCGGATGTAGTGGACAACTCTATGCCATGTTCTTATGCCGGCCAAATCCAGTGCCATGAATTACATGCGCAATGAACTCACGGAGACCAAAGCCCGTCGATCATCCCCTGAGTCGAGCCTTGGGTAGGACCCCTATGTATGATGCTGATCATTGTCTATCACGGATGGTGGTGCCCCACCCTTGAGGTGGATATGTGATTATGTTGTATCTTGACATGTGTGTTTCACGCTTCAGCGGCTAGGTAGGCCCGAGGGAGGGGTAAAATGACCCCTTCACTCTTCCCCTTTGGGACTTCGTCTGCGTGCGATGATTGTGGAGGCACTGTATCGGTATGGAGCTGGTATAGTGCTGCGAGTATCACGGTAGGGGCGTCGCGGTGGTATCGAGCAATGTTCTTGGAGACCAAGATCAAAAGCGACCATGCTTCGATGAGTACTAACTTGATAGGATTCTCAAACCTCGAAAAATGGGATTTTTTTCTCATTTTTGTAGTTTATGCTAAGCTAGTAACGATTAAAAGGAATGAAAACATAAAAAGACTAAAATTGGTGAGCCAACATCAAAAAGTAGAATTGGTTTCACCGCGTCGCGCCCGGAGACGGAATAATGAGAATCTCATTTTGGTTTTGGCATAGCGTGTAATGACATTCAACTGAAACACACACTAAAAGTTATAAATTCAGGAAAAATAACTTGATAATTCTAAATTTAAGCTAGAAGTAGTAGAATTAGCATGTTATATGCTTAGAAAGTATAAAAAATTAGCGGGACCCACCATGTCTCACGTCGGCGCCCGGGGCGGAAAATGAACTTTTCATTATCGATGCAGGGATAGCACGTCGAACCATGCTTGAATTTAGGTGTTCTAGGTGTTCTAGAAGACCGGAAGATATTTTTGAAATTTGACCTAAAATCGACCCTATAAATGATCTAGACCCCCATTTTTGTCCCTTCCTTAGAAAAAATGCGCTCTCGTCACGCTAAGAGGCGATTTTCAGCTGCCAGACATCAGTTAATGACAGATTGAAATGGCGAGGACCAAGCGGGGCTTGACAAGGAAGCCCGTAGAAGCTTGGTCGATCTCGGCGCCCGACAGCCACGATTAGGAGGATACTCAAGAGCGCCTTTTCAGGCAAAGGGCGAATCTTCATCGGTGAGGAGGCAAACTTCGGACAAAGCGCCGAAGCAGAGGTCATAGGGGAAGAAGCGGTAGGATGTCATGCACGGATCCTCGAAGAAATGTAGGAGGAAAAAGAAAGGAAGCCCGAGAGAAGGCGGGGGCCGAAGGACAACCAGCCGTCGAGGAACCTTTCGGCGTGGGCCCGCTGCGGCTGAGGAGAGGGAGGCGGCTTATACCTGGCGAAGAAGCGGACCTCGCTGGCGTTCCCCGGCAAATATGTGAAGCCAAAAGAAGCCGGCGAAAAAGGGACAAAAAGATGGGAGGGCGAGAGCCAACCACGGTACCGTGGCCCGAAAGGAAAAGGGCCAAAGGCATTAAGGGCAAAGAAGCGAGTGGTGAAGGTTGAGTAGCGCGAGATCCCGTCATCAATGAGCCATCGAGGCCCGAGCCCACCTTCTCACAGAAGCGACTTCGGACGAGATTCGTCCCCAAACGAGAGGGGCAAGCTCTTGAAACCCCGTGCCGATGCGAAGGAAGTACGAGCAGGTGGCTTTGAGGAAAAGGCAGCACAGGCGGCAAAGCCCCACCTTTTCGGCGTGGGATAGAGTTAAAAGCCCACGACCACAGCGGGGGCGTCGTGATAGACCCGTCAAGGTCTATCAGAAGAGATTAAGAGCACAAGCCTACATGGCGAAGTGGGCTAGCGTCAACACTACCGGAGGAACGGGGTGAGAACAATTGGCGGACGCCCGGAGCAAAAAGCAGGACAGAAGCGCCCGCCACCGGGGCCCAAACCTCCCGAGCACCGAGGGAAAGAAGCGGACCAAGAGCAAGCGGAAGAACCTGAGCCCTCAAGGAAATCCGGCACTCGGTGAATTCACGGACTCTTGATTCCGGGCACCATTTCAGCGCTTAGTCCAGAAGTTATCGCGAGGTACAACCACGGACATCGCGGGTGACGATGAAATCTTTCCGTGCCCTCTGGGGAGGCGGCGAGGCGAAAATAGTGCAACATTTTGAGGATTCGACGGGCTGCATAGTTCCGCAGCGAGGGTCAGCTCATGAGGCGGGATATGCACTTAGCTAGACACATCAAGGGAGAACGCCCTTGAACCTTTTTGTAAATAATGAAAATTTTTGTTAATATAAAGAATTTTTGTGTAAATAATGTGTCCAATCTTTCTTAATTAGGTTAAGATATCGATTTCTGGCTTTTGTTTTGGTCAAATTGGAGTTTTTGAGCAAAATTGAGACGATGTCTCACACGTCGCGCTAGGACAGAAAATGAGAATCTCATTTTCGGTACATAGCGTGTGAACCATACTAAAAATGCCCAAAACAGCTCCAAATCAACCAAATAAGGAGTCAATTCTGCCTATCTCGACGAGTCCAGTAGAATTACACCCTTAGATCATCCAAACTGATCAAGTTTAACCCATTTAGAGCCCATGTCTCACACATCGCGCCAGGGCAGAAAATGAACTTTTCATTATCGGTCTGGGCGCAACGTGTGAGACCTCTCAGCATTTTCTTCACCATGCCATATCCAAGGGATCTCCAAGTTGTTGCAACAGGTTCATTAGTCGATCTTAGCATGTTCAAACCCTAAAAGTAGGCTTCAAACTCTCAATTGCACCTCTTAATAGGTCAGAATCACCCAATCGGTGACAAATTCTAGGTTATCCAAAATTAGGGTTTTCCCCTTTTTTTCTATAAATAGGCCCCCCATTTCTCAATTAGCACCACAAGTTTGCTCTCCTTTGCTTGGCGATCTTCCGGCTCCGAAGGCGTTTACGCATCTTTTGATACTCCCTTCTTAAGCTAGATCAATGGCCCGCTTTGCTGACTTTGGCGATGAGTGCAGCGCCCGGTGCCCATCTTCTTAGAAGGCGGATGTCAATGACATCTTAGGAGACTTTGGGAGAGAAATAGATTTCCAAGCCACTTTGAATGCAACCCCATCATATAGACAAGTTCTAGTAGAGTTCCAAGCTAGGGTAGGACCCTCCATCGTTCGACTCCCCTTGCATAGGCTACTTTGTCCCCTTGACCCTTCAAGCGGCCTTGGTGATGTCCCCAACATCGCCAAGTACTTGACTAACAAGCCTTGAGATTTGGCGGACTACATGGTCTGACGGTTAGCGGGACCAAGTATTTTCCTACCCGCCGCCCTAGCTATTTTCTTATCCCCGCTTGTAGAAACCCAATGGGGGCAACCTCTATCCCTCAGGATGGAGGTGGACCCCATAGCGATCAAGTAGAAGCGGATGCTTTTTGCGATACCGGCAAAGAGCAAGAAGGGAAAGAAGAAGAAGAAGTCCGGACGGTGAAGAGTACAGAGGCGCTAGACCGGAGGAGGAGCGGTGACAAGCGAAGAGGAGCTGGTCAACCCGGCGAGCCCGGGAGAACATCGAGTTGCTCCCCCCACTTGGGCTAGGCATCACAAGCCTAGCCCCTACCATCATCAGCGAGGGAGAGTATCTGCTCCTCGCGCGACATCGAGAACCTCCCAGAATGCGGGGAGAGGAAGTCGGAGGTGGATAACTGCTCACCTGTCTGGCCGGTCCGGCTTGGGGCGACTTCATCGTCGGGGAGTCTCCGGACTTTCAGCTTCAAGTCGGGGAGCGAGACACCTGCTCTGAAGTCGACTTCCGCATCGAACCTCTGACAACATCGGCAAATGATGGGGCCGGAGCTGCCGGCGGAGGAGGAGTTCCTTGCCCCTCGAGGAGCGGATGGGGATCCATGGTAAGACCACAAGCATCTTAATGCCCGGGCCTTGACACCACCTCCAACAAGAGGGGAGGAATGCGACCTCCCGGAGTCGGCGCCACAGTGAAGACTACAGGGACCTCAGCGAGATAGAGGTCGGCCAGCCACAGCTGGTGACATAGATTTGGAGGCCAAACAAATGGAGAATGCTTCGACACCTGATGACAGTCCACGGTACTACTGCCCCTGGCTGGCGGGGATGGGAGAATAAGCGGTAGTACATAAGAGTTCGACCCGGGGTGAAGAAGGAGTGTTCATGCTTATTGCACTCTCAGGCTTCGGCAGGCATGCTCGAATAGCGGCAAATGTCGACTATGCTGTCCTAGTCAAGAGAGCAATGGCACTTGACCTCATCGACGGCAGGCGAGATTGGCGGTGGTGACCGGCTGCACATCGACCCTTGAGGGTGGAAGAGTTAGCGAGAGCCTTCGCGAGGCGGCTTTCGTCGACAAAGCGATCCTCGGGGAACTTGGGTCATTCGGTAGGAACGGTCCAAGTTAAAGTTCCTTGAGGACAACCCATCTTACCGGCGATTTCAAGAGTAGTTAGACTCTTGATCCCGGAGACTTTTTGTACTAAAATATTATATAAAATATGAATATAATTTCTTTTGCACTTTAAATATTTTGTTGATGTATTTTTTTTTGAAGAAGCATTATGTCGGACAATATATTAAAAGAATGGTAATGTTACAAAGCAAGTGAGGAGGAAGGAGAACTGCCCCAAAAGGCAGGTGATACCTCGACACTCCACAACTCTTTGCAACTCTCTTCTGTACAAAGCTGACCATCACCATCTACCACACCCAAAGTCCATGGAAATGGAAAACTTCCGCTCTACTAATCCGGGAACACCAAAAGCTTTGAAATAGCTTGTGCACGAGTGAGGAATCCGAGAGGCTGCAGACTCTTGAATCCCCTGAAAGATAGCCGCCGCTTCCAAATCAACCACACCAACCAAGCCATACCGGATGCAAGGCTTCTTTGCCCGTCTGTGGCCAAACACGAGGATATACATGGCGGCAATTGTTATATTTTGAGCCCACGACCCAATCCCACAACTATACCAACAAACATAAATAATGCAAGAGAACAAGCTAAAACTAACCATATAGCCATGAATTACTTGTGCATGCGGCTAGAGCCCTAAGCTCGAGGACGACAAGCGCCGAGACCACGTGGAAAAACGAGTCGCCAGGCCACCCCGACAAAGGAACTGTTTGAGGAATTTGGACCCATGACCCCAGAAAGAAGAAATATCGCGAGATGAAACAGACCTTGGCGGATAAAGGCTTTGTTGGCGCACAAGCATGGCGGGTTCGGTGGGCAGCGCTTAGGCGCCTCAAGCATCAGCTTCGGAAAAGCGAGGAAGGGACAAGAAGAGGAGCAAGAAGGAGGTCCTCCATTTCGGAATCCTCAGACTCAAGCTCGATTTGGACTCGGAGCTCAGAGGAAGAGGAAAGCGGGCCAAGGACCGAAGCGGATGGAAAGCGGAGGAACCGCTTCCGGATGGAAGCGAGGGATACCCAGATGGGCGACAAAGGGACACAAGAACCTCGATTACCGCGAAGAAAGTAGACTCTGCATTGGGAAATGTTTTGGAAGGCCGGGAAGCTCGAGGCAATTCTCCGAAACGCAGTCAGGGCATGGAGGCAGAGGCATTGGCTCGATGAGATGAGTGAATGCGGCAATGCTTATGGGATGAAGGACAAGGATAAAAGCGTGGTAGCGGCCAACACGAAAGGAAGCGCCGCATTTGGTGGAAAGGGTATGCAAAGGCCCATGGCTTAGCGAGGATGCTTGCGAGGTTCAGAAGTTTGCTAAAGCCTTCAAAAGCGCCACTCACGTCCCAAGAGAGCACAAAGTCGGCATGATCACGGCAGTTCTACGAGGTTGCGGCAAAGGCAACAAATCGATCCGAAATATCTGAGAGAATTCATGAGGCTAAGGCTTTATGTATCAAAAGTTGGCGAAAAGCATGCGGTGGAAAGCTATATTGAGGGGCTGAATGATGAGATCCATAAGCTTGTAAGGGCAATAAACCCTAAAGGCGATATCTCGAAGCGAGTCAAGGCAATAAGTTTGCAAGCGGGGGGGACCTCAGAATAGCGGGCCGAGAGGCAGCGGTATTATCGGGACAAAGGCAAGGCAGGGGGGTTATAGCCCTAGGGCAGCCAGCCAGGCCCGGCTAGAGCCCCATATGGTGGCACCCGGGGAAGCAACAGAAAAAGCGGGTGTCCTTCGGGGAGGGTCAAACTACTCCAAAGCGGTCACGATCCTTTTTGCGAGGCTATGCCCAGGAAAAGAGGCGGGGAGTGCATAAGCGGCTTTGCTTCAGGTGCTTCGGCCGAGGGCCATAGGGCGGTGAGCGCCCCTCGTCATGAGTGCGGCACTAGCGGAGTTGGGAGATTGGGACATCATGCGGCGGCGGCGGCGAGGCAGCGCTGACTACATCGGGGAGTGTCATATCTTTGCGCAATAGACAAAAAACAAGCGAAAGCGATTATAAAGTAATTTCTCTGATAAAGGGAAGGCCAAGGCCAAATCTTTCATAGTCACGATAGATCGGGGAAGTAGCCATAACTTTGCATCCCCGAGAATGGTTGAAATGTTGAAGTTGAAACCCTTTGAAGTCGAAGCCGAGGCCCGTTCTCTTAGCAAGTGGGGCGATAAAAAGGCGGGGCGGCAAGAGAATTAATTTCGACATCGACTTGCCGGGGATTAAATATCGAGATGGGGGAAGGCGGTAATGGGCATTGGCAAGTATGACTGATCATAGGAATGGAGTATCTTGGACCGGCGGGGACCATCATCAATTGTGGGAAGCGGAAGGTGACCTTCCCAATGCCGAAGCGACAAAGATCGAGATCACGGGTAAGGAAGTTGTTCCCATCATGCGGTGTATGTCTTCTAAGCGGATGCTCAAGTGCATAAGGGTGGCGGTAGCTTATATCTTCAAGTTGAGATCCAGAGAGGGAGCGGAAGAAGATAAGGAGGATGAGGGGCTCGACCAAGTTACCTAAGCGGGGTAGCTAATCTGATCCGCGGAGTTCCATGATCTCTTTCAGGGCGAGATAGCGGCTCCCTCCTTATAGAAATCGAGTGCGAGATAGCTTTTCGAACCCAGGAACAAAACCGACAAGTAAGGCTCCATACGAGAAATGGCGGCGGGGAGTTAGCGAACTAAAAAGCAATGCGGGGAGTTGCTTCGACCTAGGCTTCATTAGACCTGGCGTCTGCGCCGTTTGGAAGCGTCCATTACATTTGTTAAGAAGAAGGATGGCGGTTTAAGGATGTGCATAGACTATAGGCGGTTGAATAAGCACACACCATCAAGTATCGCTCCCGGTCGGATGACTTGATGGATCATCTTCAAGGTGCAAAGGTCTTCTCAAAATCGACTTAAGGTCGAGGTTATCATCGGATCAGGATAAAGGAAGAAGATATCCATAAAAACGCCTTGAGGCAGCGGTATGGGCATTATGAGTTCGGTAATGCCTTTCGGCTTATCGAATACCCTTGCGGCGTTCATGAGGTTCATGAGCGACATCTTGAGGGAGTTTTCGGACATCTTTGTGATCGTAGTCTTTGGCGACATTTTGGTGTATAGCGGAAGCGAGATCCCTTGAAGAACCGTGCAACACTCAAGGAGAATCTTTGGAAAAGTTGAAAAGGCACCGGTTATGCGCCAAGTTGTCCAGTGTGTCGCCTTAGCGGAGAAGGGTGGAATACCTAGGTCATGTGATATCAGCGGGAAGGAATTTCAGCGGATCACTGCCAAGATTGAAACGATGATTGATGGCGGCACGAAGAATGTGCATGAAGTCGAAGCTTTTCTCGGCCTAGCGGTACTCTGAGAAAGTTCGTGAAGAACTTTGCTAAGATAAGCTGACCCGCTAACGGACTTAGCCCGAGGAAAAGGTAAAAGATTAGGTGAGCATTGGCACAAAAGCCCAAGCAGGGTTTGAATTGTTGAAGGAAGCTTTAACAACCGCCCGATCCTAACCACGCGGACCGAGAGAAAGATAAGCTGTAGCAACAAGAGTAAAGATAGCTCTGGCTTGAGTGCTCATGCAAGAAAAGCGTGTGGTGGCGTCGACTCGGGGAAAGATGAGCGGGCCCGGCAGCGCTACCCGCATGATCGGCGGGAATTGCTTTCGCGGTTGTCGGGGCATTAAAATTTGGAGGCATTGCCTTTTGGGAAGAAAGTTCCAATTGGATCTGAGATCGCCGAGCCTCGGTATGTATTCGACACACACACCTCAACCTAAAGCGAGAGAAGATGGATGGAGTTCCTTGAAGGTATGACTTTGATATAGTCTACAAGCGAGGGAAGCTCAATGTGGTAGCAGATGCGCTTTCAAGGCATCCACTGACAACTAGAGTGCATTGCAATGCAATTTCGATGCTCTCGGCGACTTTGGTAAGAAGATTGAAGAGTCCTTGCCAGCGGATGTGGATTTGAGGGGAAGTATGGGCAAGCCTCTCTAGGGAGGCTAGAGCAGATAAAGCGGGAAGCCTTTAAACATTATAAGAAGAAGGCAACCTGTTATCTGAAGTAAGAACAAGTTGTGCGTGCGAATCGCCGGTATAAGAAATTGATCCTCCATGACACGCTGCTTGATCCAATGGTGGCCATGCGGGATTCATGAAAACATATATTTCAAAGTCTTGGCGGCTATTATTGGCCGGGGAATAAAGCGGTAGCTTCGCTACATCAAGGAATGTCGGCTATACCCGGCGAGACAAAGGCGGAGCACTTAATTCGGGGGCATTGGAGCCATTAGCGGTGCCAAGCACAGCTAAGTGGGGAGGTGATCGGCATGGATTTCATCCACGGGGCTTCAAAGGGCGATGGGGGGAAAGATGCCTTGATGGTAGTGGTGGACAAGTTGTCGAAGATGACACATTTTGTGCCTTGCGGGGACCCGAATCTGACTATGGATCTGAAGCTCTTCACCAAAGAGATCTTTAGGCTTCATGGCATGCCAAGGGAGATTATCTCCGACAGGGATCCGAAGTTTATGAGTGCCTTTTGGCAAGACCTCTTTGCGACCATTCAGACGAAGCTATCCATGAGCACGGCGTATCATCCTCAGACGGATGGCCAAACGGGGCGGACCAACAGAATTTTAGAAGACATGCTACGGAACTATGTCTGGAATAAGCAAGGTATGTAGGAAGAATTTATTCACTTGGTGGAGTTTGCATATAATAGCACCAAGCAGGAATCAACCATCATCCAATTAAATTGGGATTATGTCAACTCCAAAAGCACGCCAACCTATAGTTGTTTTCTAATGGGTTTTTGGTTTTCCACCTCTTTTTTTTGCAATTATGAAATCACATTAAAGTTGCATTTCTCTTGTGTCTTTTATATCTACCTTGAAATATACAAAAAACTATTGCAATTTTCTTGAATTCATAATGTTATAATCCTGGTACATTGAGATGAAAACACGATTGTATTTGACAAGTATAGTACATTTTGTGTGGACAATAAGAGCCTCCAAAATGTAAGGACATATCAATTAAACAATGACATTTAAAAAAAAAATGCCACGAAGAGTTGCCCATAATAGTTGCCCCCTATAGCCCGTTCGAGCCTAGAAAAAGCAATGGACCTGTAAAAATGTGTATATAAAAGCATTTAAATTACACCAACATCAAAATCAACTCTCTGCATTAAAGGGTCTTTGAAGCAGCCTAAGGAAATTTTCAAGGAAACAGTAGGATGATAGGGAAGTCGCTGAAAGTTGTCGACTGAATCAGTTAAACTTCTTACTGACTATTTTCCAAGCATCTGTAGAGTTCCCTTATAAAAGCCCCTTGTGTATTATCCAAATTGATGAAGTGTGCATTCATAAAAACTCATGTGATTCATTCCAACAACTAAAACATGCTTATACAACAAAACAAATCATGCCAAGCATGTATTAACCAATATAATATTACGAGGATGAAACCTAGCTATAAAATAAAACAAAACAAAACAAATCCATGGCGTGTATTAGCAAACATCATTTGGAACAAAGTAAATCCATGGCGTGTATTAGCCACCATAATAATATTGTAGAGGTGAAGTTAAGGATATTTTGTGGAAGATAAAAATACCTTATATATCTGCGAAAGGAAGTTTTAAGCTAGGGAATCTTGCCCTTTGTGATAAGTCGAGGGTTCACCTGATTTAACAAAATACCGGGAAGTGGCATTACATCGGGAGAGACTTGGATACGGGGTTCAAATACAAATTAATTTGGAAATTTAGAAGTTATGGTAGTGTCCTCTGGATCGAAACTTGTTGATGGGTTTATTGAGCCTTAGCAGGAGCACTAAGTTCCCCGATATGAAGATATGTTGATCTCCGAAGATGTTTGAGTCTCATAGTTGAAGCTAAGCAGGCTAGTTACATGGTATTTCAAATTGGCATGAGTGTTAGTGTAAACTACAGTCTGCATCTACAGTCCTCTACTTCAAGCGTGATGCATGATACTCACTTTTTCCAAATCACGCTTAGCGTGTTTTATATTCCCTCTTACACTTGAAGAGGTTATCCTATCTTCTGTTGCAAACCCGGCATCTAAAAATATGGATTGCCTACCATCTTGCATGAGAAATAAGCGAATTGTGAGCGTAAACATCAAGTCTCACGAAGAAGTTTTTACGAGATCCCTTGAAGGCTAAGGCAAAAGAATTGAATGATTTAAAAGCATTCACGTTTATACACAAAAGCACCAGCCCTAAAGATTTGAAAATACGGAACTTCTTGAGATTGAAGATCTTTGAACTTGATTGCGTGGAGCGGGGAAGAAATTGGAAAAGGCGAAAATAGGACACGCACATTGCCGGAACCACAACATGAAGCAATCAGAGATGACCCATTTACCAACAAATGGATGGCTCATATCAGAAGCATTTGCACCAGATACTAAAAGCCCAAAGCTCATATGGATTTGCTCAAACCCGGTCGGTTTTTTGCTCAAATACGATTTTTGGGTCATAAAAATTTCTTGTGAGTTTATCTTCTTGCCTGTAGTAAGCGAGCATTACGAGGATTTGGGACCATTCTCACTTCGAATTTTTTGGCTTCAAGGCTTCATGCTCCTGTTGCTTCTGAGCATAACATTCAGAAGCTTATTCTCCAATAATCTGCTGAGAAAATCGATCCAGCATTGCATACAATTGCAAATGGATATTTCCATCCTGCGCAGCAAGGGAAGAAGAAATGGAATCCGACTTGTATGATGTATCTTAAGAATGGGCACTTGAACACGGGTGTCGAAATAAAATATTTGAAGATTGTAGGCGGGATTCGTTGTAATGAAATGAAACACCATTCTAAGCGGTGACATCACGGGGCACATTTTTTAATGTCTGAACATCTGAGCAATATTAAAGGACAATGGGAAGATCGGTATTTGAATCCGAAGGAAAGAAGGCGTGAAGAATAAAAAACTTGGATGAAGAATCTGTTTTAGAATGGATGCTTAGCGGGTTTCGATGAGGAAAAAACGGGGAAACAAACAAAGAAGACATGCTTTTATGCTTAACTAATGATTCGAGGTGCTTGTTGGCGATTTAAATTTGCGATTGAATCTTTGGATCAAATCCAAGGAAGCTCTGCTACATGAATAAACTGTCAAAGAACCTTTGTTTGCCGAATTGGTAAGGCAGCCTCAAGAATAGACATCTGTCTTTGAAAGCGTAGGCGTGTCACATACGCCAGCAATCCACGAATCCAAGGAGCACGGTTGATGAGGAATCCAAATATCACATCTGCAGCTTGAAAGAATCAAAGAGTAAGCCATGGATCGAGCAAAAATGTGCAGAAGAAGCACAAAGCTGTGCTTTCATAAATTTGAATTTCCATGCGTGTGTTATCAAATTTGAATTTCGCCTTTTCAACTTTCTTTTTTCTCCTATTTTAGTTTCTAGCTCATCAAATCGAGAAAGCAAATCTGAAAGCGGCGGCAGGGCCTCGGGTTTTTTTCGGAAATCTGAGACCTTAATCCTTCCTTGGCATAAGCAAATCCTGATCCGGCAGCAAAAGTATAAGCCTCCAGGTTTTTTTTTTTGGCATAAGTTGATGCGGCAACAGAAATATGAGCTTTCAATTTTTGTATTCGTTTCATTTCTTATTTACATGCTTTGGATTGTTGTTGGGCTTTTGATTGCAGCCATGTTCGAAAACTAACGCTTGCGGTACCAACAGAAAAGAATGTCTTCCACAACAAGAACAAATTTGTCCTGGTCTACAAGATTTGGGAAGAACTCTTGAAGAACTCTTCAATCCACAATTTGTAGCAGCATCAAATCCAGCACAATTTAAATTCGAAGCTAGACAGATCAATCAATTTAAGGTATTTCAATTTTGAGACTGAAAATATAGCATATTTGGTTTTCAATTTTAAAAGCTTTTCTTATCTAGGTTGTCAACATGGAAGCTATTTTTGTTTAGTTGTTTTTGCATATGACCTTCCACTATTTTCATGGCGCGTGTATTTCTAGCCATTTTGACTTGTTTTCACTTTTTGGTATTGTTGAGTTAAATCAATCTTTCTTGCCAATTTTTGGCTTATTTTCACTTCAATAGTTAATTGTTTTTCTTAATTATTTTTGAGCTAACACCATCTTTTTAGGGTTTTTTTTTAGGTGAATCAAATTGTTGGGATATGTTTTAAGCTTCTTTAGTTTATTTTCAAGGTAAACTAAATACTTTTTGCACTAAGATAAGCTTGCTTGAATATATTGTTATTTTTAGAATAAATATCATGTTTGCGTATTTCGATAGCAGGAAGCTTACATACACTTTCCAAATAAATAATTGTCAGGCGAAAGAGTTCATTTTTTGAGTCCTTTTCCTTTTATATTATTTCAAGGCAATTGGAATTTTTATTTAGGAGTATGAAACCGTGTTTAGTATGGCATGGTTAATTGGAATTTTGGAATACAAAACATGTTTAGGATGGCACCAAGACTTTTGGTTCATGTATTATTTAGAAGCGTGATATGGCACTAATTTAGAATTTCTATTTCTTTTCTTTGACTCATCTCTTTACCAACTTTTAAATTGTGAGTCTCATTTTTCATGATACTTGCTTATGGTCTTCATAGCTTTGATGGAAATGTCATGATCCTATTATATGTATGCTAGTTTCATTTTGGACCACGTAAGAAAGCCTATTCATCTCAAAAACAAATATGGAAGTTGTTGGGATAATGGGTGGAGAAAATTATAATTTTATAGAACATCTGTTTGGAATATATTATGTGGTAGATTGTGAAATATGGTCTATTCGATAAGTAATATGATATTACATTTTTATACTTTTCGACATGAAATGTGTGAATTTAAATATGTCACTAAAAACATGCAATGTAAAATTTGTCCCAAAATTAAGACATAATCCCAATTTAATTGAATGATGGTTAATCGTCCCAAATATGCTGGATTTATGATCAATTCACGGCTATCAATGCCTAACTCGGACACTTGGCACAACCGGGTGTCAAAGGTAGAAGTTTCGCAGCGGATGTTGGCCGACATCGGCGTATTCGTGGAAGAAGTTCGAGGGGGTATCACGCTAGCGACAAAATCGACGACGAAGAGCATCGCCGACAAACATCGAGCGGTCGGGGAGTTCCGAAGTTGGCGACAATGTGTGGCTCAAGATCAAAGTGAAGCGGCGAGAAGCTCCACCGGAAATTGTAAAGCTTGCTCCAAGGTGGGCTGGACCTTTCGAGAAAAGGTCAAGAGAGTAGGTAATCAATCCTACATGTTAGACTTGCCGGCACACCTAAAGATTCATAAGGTCTTCCGTGAGTTTGTTGAAAAGCACACTCCAAATCAGGGGCGAAGTCTTGGACACTCAACGTTGTTGGAAATGGCCGGAGGAAGCGGCTAGAAATAGTTCGAAGATTGATTCTTGATAAAGCTTTCAAAGAAAACAAGGAGGTCGGAGTTCCTCAATACTTGGTCAAGTGGAAACACTTGCGGTGGAAAAGCCAGCGACATGGGTACTTAAGAAAGATCTATTAGCGGTACCCACAGTTCATGGAGCAATGGGGCGGCAAGGTCATCTCAGAAGAAATCGGCTCGGGCATGTCGATTTGTGTAGATTAATTCTATGTATAGTTAAGATTAATCTACATGCAACCTATGCTAGGTATGGGTGCATGCGTTATTCACGAATGATGAGACCACTATGGTGATCTCTGGGGAGTGGTGTAATGCGATGTAGGTATGACCCGGCGTTTCCGCTTGGATGAGTGGAAGGTAGATTAGAAAGTCTCTACGTCGGTCCTCACGGAGTAGGCGACCTCGAAGAGAGGAGGTCATGGAGGAATGCATTGATAGGAAATGCACCTTTAGCCCCATATATGCTTTGATAGGAGGAATCTATCCTTCCGCCCCATATCACGGGAAGGATATCCTCCACGTTGGGCAACTAAAGGTGTAGGCATGAGCGGCATATAGGCATATAGGCTGTCTCATGACCATAATGGAAGATTCATCCTCTTCCTACGGCAGGAGATTAGCCATGCATGCATGTAGATAGGTGGGGTGGTCACCATATAACCAAAATTTTATTAATAATTAAAATGGTACTAGCGTAGTGTCGACACCTTGAGGCCAATGGCTCGGGAGGGCAAGGAGGTCGAGCTCACGAGACTTACAACACAAATTTTGTTGGAATGTGTTGCAAGGAATGAAAAGTACCTCGAACAATAATTATGAAATGTTAAAATTTTGATAAACTCAATTGTTGTGAAGTGAATCGTTGAGTAACTTGTTTGCGATGTTATAAATTGATAAGTTATTTTATAAGTTGGGGCGTAATAATGTTTTAAAAATATTACCTTAAGGTAATCTCGGGGAAATGTGTAAGTATTATATTAGTATATTGTATGTATCGGGTTGAGATTCGGTTAGGAAGAGCCCAAGGTGGGGAGACCCGCGATCTTTGCTTGGACAACATCATTTCAAGGTGGGGAGAATGTGGCGTTCGGCCACGATTATCACGGTCCCAGGCATTATCATCTTTGCCCGTCAGCGTACCGCCACCGGCGTGGCATTAATGCGCCCGGCGTATAGCCAAGCGGGTAGCCCCTAGGGGCAACTTGGCGGAAGTGTGCATTTATTAATGTGCACATTTACCCATGTGCACATTAATCGGTGCACATTTTCCCATGTGGACACTTTATGCCAAGTGGGCCATACCCAAGTGTGCAATTAATGTGCACATTTACCAATGTGCGCATTTATTAGGGCACACCTTTCCATGTGGGCACATTTTGCCACCTAGCCATTAAAGGCAAGTGGGCCCATTGCCAATTATCCCACATGCCCCAAAAGGTGACCGAGGAACTTTGTATGCTTCCTAACTATTGTGGAGCCCACAAAGAAGGTGGGTGTACCTTGTTTTAATATTAATCAAAAATTCGTACCCTCAAAAAAAAATTATCCCACATGCCTAAATGGGATAATTGGAAACCTAACAACCCCTTGTCATTTGGAGGAAATCCTAACTTGCCCATTTTTTCGTTTCTAGGGTTTTAGAGCTCTGTTTTAGCTGCCCAGGGGTCAAAACTGCCTCCCAGACTCTGTCTGAGCAAATTGCCCCATTAGTTTCCCTTGATTCGAGCAGTTTAGCGAGGATGGTTGAGCTCAGGTGGGGAGGAGGAACTCAAGGATCGGGGTATTTCGTCAATTTAATAGCCTAAACCATCTTCTAGTCATTAAATCAGTGGGTTTAGCCTATTAAATTGCCCATAGCAACCCTCTAGATCTCTAGATACAGGACTCTAACTAAAGAACCTAACTCTATGATATAGATTAGATCTTGCTCTTTAGTTCTCCTGTGATGTATATGGATGATGTATCTCTATGAACTCCTTGTATTGGGAAGGAGGGTAGAGACCTAAAGCTTGTTAGTAGATGCTCTAGACTAGCCTCTCTAGCACACTATAGATTCGCACTTTGTGTACAAGAGCCATGCCACAGTTGTGGGTGAAGGGGGCGGACTGGCTAAGAAGGAGGTTCGTGTCGACCCTTGAGCGATCCCTCACTGGTGTGTAAAGGCCTTGGGGATCATTGTGACTAGGTCTAATGGCTTATCCTTAGTGTGGGTAAGGCATGGGCTCGATGCAGTGAAGTGGTGTACACTTTCGGTGGGTTACTGTCGAATAAGAGGCGGTTGCCCTCTAGTCACCTGCTGGGTGAGCATGTAGACCTCTGGAGGGAGTGATCCCACGCCCCATCGGGCGGGAGATGCAACCGAGGGAATAGCCCCTTTGGCTATGCCTCCGTGAGGCCTCTGATCGAGTCCCAACACTTTTATTTTGCTTTGCAAAGTGTGCACAAGAGGCGGATGGAGTGGACAACCCTATGCCATGTTCTTATGCCGTAAAATCCATTGCCATGAATGCATGCCAATGAACTGGAGACCCAAGCCGTCGATCATCCATCCCTGCGTGACCTTGGGTTGGACCCCTATGTATGATGGTGATCATTGTCTATGCGGATGGTGGTGCCCCACCCATGGGTGGATATGTGATTATGTTGTATCTTACGACATGTGTGTTTTCGCTTTTAGCGGCTAGGTAGGCCACGAGGGAGGCGGGGTAAAATGACCCCTTCACTCTTCTTTGGGACCGTGCAGATGCGATGATTGTGGAGGGCCCGTATCGATTATGGAGCTGGTATGGGGGATGAACTCTGTTTGTATCACGGTGAGTGTGCAGGTATCACAGTAGGGGGCGTCAAGGATTACGGATCAAAAGGATATCCTTTATCTGAAGCATGTACACGCGAAGTAAGAGAAGGGTCACGGTCTAGATATCAGCCAAGCCTCGATACCTCTTGATCCAAATGATGGGGATCAATAATACTATATGACACATTAGATGGTATGCCATGCATAAAAACTTCTAATGGAAAACAAAACAAGAATCAAGAATAGAAGTCAAATTGCTTTCAATACCAAGAAAAGGCCTTGATGCAGCTCAAAAATCAAGACCAAAACCAATTGGGATGCTTCTAGACCCGTCGAGGCAAAGTCTTTTGTCGGTTCATAAACCCTAGGATCAAATAAGCAGTTTTGGTCACCTTCAAAGCAATATAATGATTCAAGGACAACCCTAGCCTTACCTGCATATAAATCTGACTATTGTAGTCGCTTCCAGCTAGAAATAAGCCATAAGAACATACATAATTATCCCCGCAAAGCATCTAAAAAGCAGGCCTGCTTTCACACATGATACAAAAAATACCACATCGTTCCAGTCCAAATTTAACCCTAAATAAAAAATAGTAAGGAGGGTGTACTACTCTAAATATATACATGCACATACCACCCTTCGAGAGAATTTTTACTCCATGAATGGTAATAGGCGGTTGTTCTTTATTGTATGTCTTAGATCCCATAGGCCATCGGTCTTCATGAGCGATAAACTTCAATTCAATTCTCTATAAATAGAATAGAATAGAATAGAATAGAATAGAATAGAATAGAATAGAATAGAATAGAATAGATTTTTTAACGTCCACGGGGACCAATAGGTCATGGGTCCATTATTCTATACAAGAATGTGAACCGCTTCTCTCTCCATAAGGTTCATGCAGAGTTTTGAAAAGAAGATGCATTCTCTTTAGTATCAATATTCCATAAATTGTATGTTTCTTCTACCAAATTACCATTGGGGCGGTTTTAACCATTGGAAAAAGCAGATTTTAACATCCATCGATGCATCAATATGTATAATAATAGAGAGGGTTTTCTTTTGTTTTTATGCGCTTTTCACTAAAGGTTTTCCTATGATTTAAGTGATGTATTCAAATGGATGTACTAATCGCATTGCATCTAGAGTGCACCATTCTAAGCCATTGATTTTAGTTTTTTCCAATGGTCAACAACCAATGGCTCACAACAAAAAGCCCTTTTTTTTGTGCGTGTGGCGGGTGCATAATGGTCAACAACCAATGGCTCACAACAAAAGCCCCTCTTTTTATGCGTGTAGTGCATAATAGTCAACAACCAATGGCTCACAACAACAAAAGCCCTCTTTTTTTTGTGTGTGGTGCATAATGGACACATGAAGGGCAGAAGGCGCATGTGGGTAGGTTGAAGCAGCACATTTCTTATCTCTAACTTTTGATCGAGGAGCTCTTAGAGATGATTTTTTATTGGAAAGCCCTCTTCGAGATCTTTTTTGATAGTGTATGATATAGATATGTTTGGTTAAAGTTATATATGCTAAACAGCATTTTCCGGCCAGGTTTGGTAGGCTTTCACATCCCCCGGTGATTATCTGGGATTAAGCTATTGGATATTGTTTTATGGCTCATTCGGATGAAGGTTGCAAAAATTACCATGCATTTTTAGAGAACCCAGTTATTAAACCAAATTCAAAACTACAGATCCTTGTGCTAACAAGCGAGAAAAGTTTTTCACTTTGGTTTCTCACCATAAGAATCTATGGAGGCCAAAGGCTGCTGTTAACTTCGGTTGAAAAATGTTTGTGTATGGAGTGTTGTTGCAAAACTTTATGACTTTGAATAATGGGATCAATCCGCTCTATCTTTATGGTAACTTTTGCTTATGTTCTATTTTGTTTTGTGTGATGAAATTCAAAGCTTCGAGGTGATAAGAAATATAAAATGAATTTTAGTTTTTAAGTTTTGAATTCTAAAATTTTGTCACA
>JAJEKV010000653.1:0-125110 GCA_021234155.1 Isoetes taiwanensis
CTCTACATGCAATGACGACTTTCCAAATGCCACAATGGCTAAGAGATTGCCATTAGTGCCGCACTGTGAGTAAGATGTTCCATCCGCAGAACGCCTCCAAATAAACTTAGAGACCAACACCTTACTATGCAAAGGCTAAATCCAGAATGGCCAAGCCCCCATCCTCCCCGGCTGAGACACTCCACCAAGCCACTTTTAACAACCGCCCCTTCATCATCCCCCACCCCAAAATTCTCAACAATCTTTATCCAAAGCATGTATATCCCCTCGGGGAGCTAACATCACAAGATGTCAGATACACATGAGTGCTACAGTACCGACTTTGGCAATAGTGGATCCCACCCGCCATGGGACAACTTGCTACCCTTCCACCAATTGAGGTGTTTCTGCAACCCCTCCAAAATCTCATCCCACACCCTCCCCATGGAAACATCCCCTCCAAAGGGAATACCCAACAGCTTAGTACACACATTACCTGGAAGCACCTTCCAAGGGAATAGAGCCAAACAAGGGGGAGGCGGAGTCAACTGGGCCCATAATGCGGAGCATTTACCCCAATTCAGAAGAATGCCCGAGGCCAAGGAGAAAGTATCCAAAGAAACCCCTTCAAATTCCGCTCTTCCTCGCCACTCAAGAAGAGAAAAGTGTCATCATGGAATCGTTAATAATGGCCGACTACCATCCCCAGATCCAAGCCCATCCAAAGACTTCCTCCATCCATCCAGCCAAAAAATAATCGGTGACAAAGGTTCTCCGCCACAATCGTGAACAAAAATGGTGCCAAAGGGCACCCTCGACGCACCCTCCGCTAAGGAGAAAAAGGCTTGAGGGTTCACCCCGCACACCACCGTAGTCCGCGGCCGACTCCATGGCCTTTCATGATCGTCGTAAAGCCGGACCACGTACCAACGCTAACATCATGGCGCATAAGAACTCCTAATCCACACTATCATAAGCTTTGGCAAAGTCAAACTTAAGATAGGCAATGCCTTGATCTGTTCTCCCGCCCAATAAAGGCCCCATATGCCGCTGCAACATTAGTCAAAAATGTTCCTCCCAGAACAAAACCCGCATCGCACCTTACTAATGGAAGAAGTCAACACCGCTTCAACTTCTCTACCGTGGCTTTCGCAATAATCTTGTACACAGAGGACAACAAGGATATAGGCCTCCAATCATTAATAGTAGAAGGTCGCTTAACCTTAGGAATCAAGGAAATGCATGCGGTATTCAAGATCCTATCCATGTGAGAAGACGGCAAAGAACTCAAGATACACCGGTACAACACTCACCAAACCCCCACTCCCAATAAGTCCGAAAGAACTCCACACAGGGATGCCATCCAGCCCAGTGACATTTATCCTTGGCCATGCACATACATGCCTCCGCTTAAATCCTCTCCGAGAGCTCCTGCTCCAAGCTCTCACGCAGGTTAGGCAAAAATAGATGGCTTAACAAAATTTAAAAACAAGCTCCCGCCCCTCGCCATAGGGAGATGCAGGAGATGCATCTCCTGGCCATTGGAGTTTTGGTAGTACCTACCAAGGAAATAAAATGGCCTTGCACCTTTAAACGGGGATGAGAGCATCCATCGCATCACATAATATGTCGCTTATATTTGATACCTCTCGCTCCGCTAAAAATTTGCATGTTTGAGCAAGCAAAGGTAAAACAAATAAGGTGTCATGTTCCCTATCATCCCAGATGTAGATGTGTCTCTTTGATAATTCTTCTTTCATTCTCATCTAAATGAGGATCATCTAATTTTGCCGCAGATGTCCGTATGTAATGTGTACCAAAATTGTGCAATCATCATTCCTCCAATGAAGACTTTGGATTTCTGTTGATCTTCAAGGTATAATTTCAAGAAAGTCAATTCATCAAAACAATTGAATCCTTTTGGAAACGCTGCCAAACAATCCCTAAATTGTTTGGCCCGCCACTTCCCTCATAGTTGTGTGGAATGAACCGATTCAAGACCTGCCTTTGCATTCTCAAATATCTCAAAGAACACTTGTTGATTTGTAAACCAAATTTGGTTAATGGGTTTTTAGAAACCTTATAACCTCCCCTTATCATCGCTCTTCCACATGCTCATAGACCTACAACAAGAAACAACAAAGAAATCACAACCAAAGACTAGACAACCTAAATAGACAATCCTCACCTTGTCATATGTCTTCCAACCAACTTGATACCCTTTTTTCATGTCTTTTCCTTTGGACATATTGGTAACTTGTTTGGCCCACACTTTTTGCATTTAAAGTCAAACAATCATGTGCATGCCATTCATCGATTTCATCAGTACCATACTAGTGACCTCCAAAGCTCACTAGTTGAAGCATAGGTGTTTCCTTCTGACATGCATGTTGGTCCAGCCCACACTTCACAAGTGCACTTGCAACCAACACCATGTATTTTTTCATCATGTCTGACTTTGTTAATTGCAACTCTTACAAAGTCCGCTTTCATATGATACACAAAGAGCATCGCCTTCTATCCTTAACCTTCCTAACATAGGGAGGTTTCAATGCATGGAATAGTGAAAAAAGAGACCTCAAACTTTGATATTCACTACATTGGTAGAAAGTGACCGCAAGACATGCAACCAACAATTAGCATTAGACATTTTGAAGAAACCCAAAGAATAAAGAATAAAATACAACCAATAAATATTCTAACATGAGTCTCTTCTAAGAAGTGTAGTGGATGCATAATTTTCTTCCTTTTTAGATAATCTGATCTTTAAAACATGTTTCTTGAAGGAGACACTCTAGTGTTGTTCCTCCAAAAGTCAACTATGAATTTTCTTTCATCATAAGAAAGTTTGTCAATTCTTGTGTTTTCTTGAACATGGACCATGGGCCATCATCATGTTCGCCAGCCTAACCTTCTATTAATCCGAATCAGAATAATTTTCCTGCTTAGATTCATTTGTTTGGCAAAAGCACATTTGTTAGTAGACAAAGACTAATCCTAAAAGACATTGCAAAGACTTCGCCTCTCCAAGTATCGCTGGTTTTCGAAAGTACTTATGTGCTTCAAAAAAGAATCCCTCGATTTTTAACAAGCATTTCCATTGTTTTCACTTCTTTTGTGCATGGAACACCAAGTTCGCACCCACTTGGCAAAGATCACTTAGATTTTTTCTCGTCGTTATGTTTAGCTTTTTCAAAAATTTGATTCAATACTTTCCCTACTTCTTTGGACGCTTTTTTTTTTTTTCCTTGAGGTAAGTAAACCTTTTTCCAGAGCCGCATCATCCGCAGCACCAAATTTCTTTTTTCCTTTTTTTCGCCTTTGAATCCTTCTTATTTCAGCGCCTTTTTTAGCATAACTTCCAATGAATGTTGGCGGTGACATGTTCTCACAACCTTCATTCAAGCTGTGAATCAAGATTCAACCAATTTAATCTTAATTACTAAGTATGAGAAAATAAGTCAAGATAGTTATGTGCATGAAAAAATAAGTCAAAGATAGTTATGTGTAGAAAAATAAGTCAAAGATAGATGTTACCCGGATTGTTTGAAGCATCCGTCTTCCAAGATCTGATGCAAACAAGTCTGAAAAAGTGGAAATATTCTTAAATGTTGTCAACCAAGATAGAATACATATGTAAAAGTCAAAGCATATTAGAGGAAACAAACCTTCTTGTTCTAAAACAAAACTAATCCATGGTAGGCTCAAAGAACATCTCCATCAAAAATATTTGAAGGCATGAAATCCGGACAAGAAGCATTTGGCAGCTCCCCAAAATCATACAAAGATCTCAGAATTATCGATATGATCTTCCAAATAATCAGATTCTAGATCAAATAAATTGAAAGTTAAATTTCATCTTTCAAGCACCACAACATCACAGCCCTTTCCATGTAGCCGAATTGTTCGATTCCCTCACCAAATTTGAGGATTGTTTATACCCTGCAGGTAAGGAAGTATTTGCCTTGGTTTGTGGTTCTTTGTTCTAAAATTCTTTTGAGAATGTTGAAAAGAATTGAAAAGTGCTTTGATTGCTCTACAAATTGCAAGTGCACCTAATAGAGTCTCCTCGCATCAAAATTGCATGAATTTTTTGCTAGTGAAGTTAGAAAGCTTTTTTCCAGTCTGAAACCATAGCTTTCCTCGCTCCAAGCAAGAAACACAATTCTCGCATCAAAGAAATGTTAATTCCGCCAATTTCCATTTCTGAAAGCAACCTACCCTTCCAGATCGCCGAGTTGGCTTCAATCAAGGTCCTTGATTGATTTTGAAGGCCAACGAATTCTCCCGCCCCCGAATAGCTATGGGCGGGTGACGGGCAGAAGAGGACGTTTTGGTGAAGGGTTGAAGAAGGCCTAACAACACTTCACCAAAGACTAGTGTCGACATGTTTTTTTGAACATGTCAAATGAAAATACACCCTAGACCACTACACATACCTAGTAAATGATTTCCCATTGCAAGAGGGCCATTTATCTTGATCCACCGAGATGTGGTTCCACCCTCGCTAGTTCCAGCTTCACGCCGGCCCATTTGATCCACCTAACCGAGTCCCCACTATTTTTTGCTAGAGATGCTCGCTTTCCCCGCCTGCTCGCCATTGAAATCCCTACAAAAATAACTCACCTAACCTAGTTCCATTAGTTCGAGGCTATCAAGTTCCAACCGGGAATGGATCCTCAAAGTCTAAATTGTATTTTTGGTATATGTGCTTTTGCAAAGGTGGAAAATAACATCCCGCGACATAAAAATCTTTTATTATTTCTTCCAAATATCTCCATCCATATATATTGTTTAGTGTCTTGTTTTTGGTCACTTTTACCAAGTGCATCATTTCCGCTCGATGTAACATGCAATCCCTCCGCATCTCTTTCTTCAAGGCCATCCTTTTTGTTCCGTGATCGAAAGTGCAAAATTCCAAATCTTGGTATATCCTAAGTCCACTTTCTTCATGTTCCCAAGTTTTCAGAAGAATACCATGACTATCGATGCTAGTACATCTTCCATCTCTACAACCTTCCGGCCGCTTAGATGGTGATGTTCCATGCAAGTAACTTGATGATCTGAGTTCCTATGCACCGCCTCCTTATGCACACCTTCCCCTCGCTTTTCCAAAACTCTTTTGTTATTTTGCCTTGCCTCTTTGAATTTTTTGCATTTCGCCTATGTTGCCGAACTGCCGTTGTGTGAGATCTTCATTTACCTGCATATTCTTTCCTTTGAGCTTGGTTCTTTTTTGAAGTACCCTCATTTTCCGCCCTTACTACCACCGAATTTGACTACAATATTCCTGGTTTATTCCCTTCTTCCCCACACTGTAGGCTTCAATTATACCGTGTATGGAACTTCTAATGTGTTTGTAATCGATCCTCATTCTTGCTTAATATTTTCTATCATCTTTCTACCAGGCCAAGAATCCAAAGATTAAGATTTCCCCTTTCGAGCTGCTCTAATACATCATTCATTCTCGATATTTAGTTTATCTACCACTTTTTCCAAGACTGTGGTCGCCTTCTTCTCCTTCAGACATCCCGCTAGTTTTAAGTGTCTCAATTTCATGACGAAGTTCTTGGTTCTTCGCTTTCAATCCAAGCTAAAGCGCTTTGCAATGCCATGGTTTTCTCAGCCTTTAATTCCACTTAGTATTAGAGATTTGCTGAAGGGTACATACCTGCTCTGCTTTTCTGATGCGCTTTCTTTTCTTGATTGCTCCATTGAGTCCCACATTTTCATTATCGATTGATTATAGAGGATTCCATTGTTTTCCTTGTTGCCGAAGCCGTATTGAGATGAATTGTCATGGAGATATCAGGTATGAGGTATCGTAAAATGCCTTCCCCGACGACGATTTTTCGCTTCATCAACAATACCATAACTGAAGCTTTTTTTTCCCCGCTTCCTCTCAGATCAATTTTCTTGCCTAATAATTTCCTCGCCCAAGCAATAATACCACAATTTGTGTTTTTCCCTTTGCTTCCCCGTACAGTTAATGATATCACAGCCCCCTATTTTGATTTTTTCCCCATCAACAAAACTAGGGTCTACGAAGCTTGATACTTGCATCCGTGCCTCGCCCCATTTCTTTTCCTGTGTATTCGGCGATGATGCGCCCTTGTACCGCCTAAGAGGTGGAGCTTGTCAGATCACATCCGCACCTCAACCTTTTCATCTCTTTTTTTTAGCTGCATCAAATGGCCGACTGCTCCCCCATGAAGCTTTCGAGACCTTTTTATCACTATTTTTACCCATCGCAGGAGCTTGGCCATCGCTAGAGAGGTAGACGGCTCGCCGCCATCATAGAACCCTCCACACCAGCCTTGGATGGATTTTGCCCTAGTTCCATGCACCATGGAAGAGAGAGAGAGAGGGAGGGAGGGAGGAGGAGGGAGGGAGGGGAGAGAAGAACACAAAGAATGGCTAAACCCAATGAAGCCAAATCTTAACGTAATAAATGTAAGATAGTAATAGAAATAAGATTGTAAAATATTCTCTTAGAGGGGGAGGAGGAGAGGGAGAGAGGGAGGGAGGGAGGAGAGAGAGAGAGGATTGCATTGCATTGCTTTTAAAGCGACCATTTCATATGGCCTTGCCCAACTAATATTGAATTAGCAAAGATACAACTCTATAAAAAGGGACGTAACTTAATCTTTTTAAGAAATCAAGGGTTGTGTCAACTCCCTGCTGAATGTGCTGCCAAAACTCCTAATTTTCTTTCCGACATCCGCTATAGCCCTAAAAACAGCCTAATGAGGGAAAAAGAATGTTCATGCAAAAAATGGGGTTCCATTGTCAACTTGTCAACATGGTTTAGCAGAGAAAGAAAAGATCAAGTGATCGATGTCCAACCATACACAAAAAATAAAGAAATTTGAAGCCAAAGCCAAAACACTTTCTATTTTAAAACAAATGAATTAATGAACCTAAAGAAAAACGAGCTGATGCTTTGAACCATGTGGCTTTTAAGAAAACTTGGCTATGGGAACGTCTGGGAGTGAGCATTTCTATAGTAAATGGGCAAAGCAGGTTTAACCTTACCTCGCTCCGCCATGCGCCCTTGAAAACCACATGCAAAAAAAATGTGGCCCCTCATTTCAAAACCATGGTTCAAGAACCAAGCATTCCTTCCTTTTCCAATTAATATTTGTGTGAAAAACAATTGAGGAACTCTAATGCACTTCCTTTCAATTGGTCATGTACCTCAAGTGGCCAAGGATTGGGTAAGTGGTCTTGTGAATACCTTTTGATAATGCCATCAATCCAAGCCCCTGATTGAGATTCTAGAGGGAGCGAAAGCATGCATTTTTGCATGCATGCATTGCATGCCTTCTCTAATTGAGAGATCATTGTATTAGGCGGGTTCTTCATCAACGCCTCATCGGCTTTCCTTTTCTCTCGCCAGCCCTTATTCTCTATGCTTTGAAACCATGCGGGGGAGGGTTTCTCCGCTTGGATTGATCAATTTGACGCTTCTTTCATGCCGTGGCATGTCCTTTCTCCGCCTTGCCTCTTCTTTTAGCCATAATCCTTTGACCTTCATCCTCAATCCCATTTTAGGCAGTTCTCTTCTATTCGGAGGTTTTTGTCGCTTTTCTACGCGAAGCCCCATTCTAGAATCCCCCATCGATCCAGAGCCTTCGGTTCGAGATACTAGAGGGGCGAGCATGTCTTCGCATGCATGCATTGCATACTTCTCTAGTTGGGAGATGGTTATGATGAGCCGGGGTTCTTCATCAACATCTCATCGGCGGCCTTCCTCTTCTCTTTATTGTTACTGTATTCTCTATTCTTTGAAACCCACCTCCCCTCCCCCTTAATTGTTTAATGTATTTGTGCTTTGGCATGCGTAACAAGCCTCTATTTGAGTTTTTTGTTTTTTGTTGACCGGCGTGGCGCGGCGTGATCAACCCCTCCACTTTGGGAGGCTTGTTTTGTCACATTTGTTATAGTGTGGGTGATGTGGAGTGCAGTCAAGAAAGCGACAACGGCCCGGCGACCGACTTCTCCATTCGTGGGTTTGGGGGGCGAATTTTCAGCTTTACGTTTGATTCAAGCCTTGCCGTGCTTATCATTAGTTTTTCTTCAGAAACCGGTAGGGCGGGGTTTTTAACCCCTCGATAAGTTTTCGCTAGCACACGCATCAAATATCTATTAGTTATTGTATTTCATGGGGTCCGCTGTATAATTGATATTCCCTTTATTTTGCTCGCGGGTAGTTCGCATATGTGAGGCTATCCACTATCCGCATAGGCTTCTCATTCATCTCAAACAGATTTTCTATAATAGGATAGTGGGTAGCCGTGGCACACGCGTAACTACCCACTAAGAAAAATAAAGGAACGCCCACTTATACAACTTGGACCCCATGAAATACAATGCTAATAGATGTTTGTTTGTGTACCCGCCGAAAAGCTTATCACCGGATTAAAAACCCCGCCCCGGGTTTTCGAGGAAAAATCCTAGTGATAAGCCTCGCAAGGGGCTTGATAAACGTGAATGCCGGTGAATTCGCCTCCCAAAACCCATTTAATGGAGAAGTCGGGTTGTCGCGGACTTGCCAACCCGTGCGCACATCACCAACACGGAGAACAAATGTGACAAAACAAACCTCCCAAAGTGGAGGGGCTGATCACCCATGCCACACGACAACAAAACAAAACCTCTTCAATAGAGGGTCCGGGTCACGCAGCGTGCGACAAATACATTAAACAATTAAGGGGGAAGGGTGGGTTTCAAAGAATAGAGAATAAGGACCGCCGAGAGAAGAGGAAGCAGCCCGACCAGACGCTGATGTTCTCATTCATCCGGAGCAGATTTTCTACAATGGTGGATAGTGGGTAGTGCGCTGCGATGTAACTACCCATGAAGAAAAATAAAGGGAACGCCCAATTATACAACTTGGACCCCATGAAATACAATGCTAATAAATGTTTTTGTCAGGTAGACCGCTGAAAACTTATCACGGGATTAAAAACCCCCCTTCGGTTTCGAGGGAAGTGATAAGCCTTCGCAAGGGGCTTGGACAAACGTAAAGGTCGAGAATTCGCCTCCCAAAACCCAATAATGGAGAAGTCGGTTGCCGCCGCTTGCCAACCTCGCAGACTCGCACATGACCAACACGAACAAATGTGACAAAACAAACCTCCCAAAGTGGAGGGGTCGATCACGCATGCCACGCGACAACAAAACAAAACCTCTTCAAATAGAGGGCTTGTCACCGCCAGCGACAAATACATTAAACAATTAAGGGGGAGGGTGGGTTTCAAAGAATAGAGAATAATGCATCATTGTTGAAAGAGAAGAGGAAGCCGATGAGACGCTGATGAAGAACCCCGCCTAATATAACGATCTCCCAACTAGAGAAGGCATGCAATGCATGCATGCAAAACATGCATGCTCGCCTCCTTCTAGAATCTCGATCCCAGGGCTTGGATCGATGGCATTCTCGAATGGAGCTCGTGATGAAAACTAACCTCCTAATAATAGAAGAGAACTTCCCTATCAAAACGGATCGAGGGACTAAGGTCAAAAAGATTATAGCCAAAGAAGAGGTAAGGCTAAGAAAGGACATACCACAAAGATAAAAGAAATGCCAAATTGGTCAATTCAAGCCAAGGAGAGCTCTCCCTCCCCGCATAGTTTCAAAGAATAGAGAATACGTTATCGCTGGAGAGAGAAGAGGAATTGGTCTTGTGAATAGCTTTGACAATTGGCAAAAAGAAAATTGAGCACACTACTATTACTATTTGGCATCATTATGCACTCTTGCTTAATATAAAGAGGACACTCACTTGGAGGAGGAGGAGATACCACACCTTTGTCCTACTCACACATTGCATGACCTCACGAGGATTCAAACTTGAGATTATACAAAACTTGGTCAAAGTGGACTGCTGCCGTCTGGGCTATAACATGCTAAGAAGTTTATATATTATATAGCCATGAGAATTGACAAAGATGTCTGTGCTCTATTTATTAGCAAGTCAAACTCTATCAAGGTCCAAGAGTGCATAGGTAGTTTCAAAGAACCAACCCAAATCATAAGGATAGTACAAGTCAAACTCTATCAAGGTCCAAGAGTACATAGGTAGTTTCAAAGAACCAACCCAAATCATAAGGACAGTGAAATGAATCTGCTCAAATCTCAAACACTATATGATACCATATTTTGACAAGTTAAATACATTTGACTTTGCCAAGTTAAAAATACATTTGACTTTGCTCTTAAACATTTAACAAGTTGGACAAAACAAAAGGATAAGATCAACTTTGTCATACACCATACCAGACAATATATACTTACAAAGTCTAAGAGTTCCCAAAAAAAAAAAAAATCCTACTTGGACAAGAGTTCTAGAAGGAACCACAACCCAAACACTGAAAGCTGAACAGTCTAATCTCATTGGATCAAAGCTTCCTAAGTATAAACTCTGATCTGATCAGAAACATTTAGTTTTGATCCAGCTGCAACTAGAGATAACATTTAAATTTGAAACTTTTCTGCCTGATTCAAATATTCTAACTAGAACCAGCTTTTTGCACTCTTTACAAATATCAATGAGGGAGGATCTGGCACAGACAAGAACCTGAATCAGCTCACCAAGCTGGAGCTCCACACCAGAAAGTCCTTTTCAAGTTCATCAGACTTCTGTTTAAGTTCAGCAGACAATTTCTTCAGCTTAGCAGCATCCTGTTTCAAATCTCCCTTGTTGATCATTTCATCAAGCAATTTATACATGTTAGATACTGCTGCATCAGTGGCTGCAAGTTCAGGCAAGAAAGAAAAAGAACCCTTCAGTTTCCTCTCTTCAGTCTGCTCCCCTTAGCTTCTTGTTCAATTTCAGAAACTGATGTGCCCAACTAGGCTGCCTGTTGATGGCAATTTCTTCAATATTCTGCTTGGGATTTATGGCCAGAGCATTTGACAGAATCTGAAGAATAAACATGGTGGTGATCTTGAGACCATAAAAGGCAGCCAAGAAACTAACCTCGTTTGGGTATTCATCAGCCATGCTCATGAGATCTTCTTCTGTGATTATTTTTTCAACTTCTCCCAGCAATTTCTTGCATGTTTCCATCCTTGCTTTCTGTAACCTAAGCCTGCTAATTTCTTCATCCTTGCCCTGCAGAGCTTCTGTGCAATTTTAAGCAAAAGCCGAGTTCGTTTACCTTGGGTCAAGCTTAGAAGTCCCTCACGATCAAGAGACAAAATGGCAAGATGCACAAACATCTGATAGTATTTTATATCTTCGATGTTCTTTTGAAGAACAGTGCATACTTCGACCAATTTATCGACTTCATTTTTGCCCTGTTGAACCAAGATACGTAAAAGATCCGTTGGGGCACCTCTGTGGGAAGAAGCCGATCCAGATTTTCCCTGAGTACTGAGCAAAAGCTCAAGGGCTTGTTGATCCATCCAAGGCTCAAAGAAGGGGAGGAATCTTCCGCCCGAAGACTATGCAAACCCATCTGTGAGATTATTTTCAAAGGCCTTTATGGCAGGAGGCTTCTTCTTGACGCCGGAGATATGCATTGAGTAAGGGGAATCATCCCTATGTTGAGCCCCTAACCCTGATGCCGGATTTAAGAACTTTCACCCAAATCAAAGCTGAACCCAATGAAATTAAACCCCTATTTAATCCCTCAAGCCCTGCTACCGGAATTACCCAAATCAAAGCTAGAGAACTTCGGATTTAAGCTCTACTGCAAAACATGTTCGCCCTGCTTCCCAAATTTACCCAAATTAGAACTACTGAAGCCTCTTTCTCCACCGGATTAAAGCCCCTTTCTCAAGCTATTAGATCTACACTACGCAGCTCAATCAAGCTGGGATGAAGCTTTAAAGCTTTTGTGCTATTCAGCCTTCTAAAAACAGGGTTGAAAGCCCCTTTGTCTGAGTCAAGAAGACCTGTGGGAAGATAGCGTGCACTTGAAGAACGCTTTCCGAATGGAAAAGCATGGACTGATCAAGACCGCTTATCGCTCCACCTGCTTTATTTGGGTATGCGAATTGACAACACAAAAGGGTGTTCGAGCCACTATCGTTCGTTATGCGGTCATGATCATTTGCAACGTGCATCCTAAAAGATCTCCGAAAGTTCCTTGCTGCTAATTGCCAGTGCCTTCTATTTTAGTGGTTAGACAATTTCTTGGGTGGACCCAACGACTTTGAACTTGCCTCACCCTTTCCCTCGCCTAAGCGCCGGTTCACATGCACGATGGCAACCCTCACCATCACGCAAAAAAGCAAGCCCTTTTATTTGCACCATCATCTGCCATCGCCAAAAGTCGTAGGGTAGTCTTACTCCTGGATTGGGGATCCCGAGGTGTGATCCTGGAGGACGCTCATCTGTGCATTATGCTATTGAAGTTAGTTTGAAGTTTTGCCTTGGGATATCGGATGAGTTTACATGGTTTGAAATGGATGTGTTTTGAGCAAATTCATCCTGTGATCTTTTCATGTAATTAAAAAAGTTTATAGAACAACTAGAATATGTTCAATGGACAGGTGGAACGTTTGTGTGTACTTGCATCACATTTCTTCGATGATGTAAGCATGATTATTTGCAAGTGTCTATCTTGATCATAATGATAATTTCAATGTATTTCAATGCCATTTGCAAGTATATTGTGACCGGATTCAATGACAAGACCGTAAGATTATGAGTCGTGCAAACAGGCGAATGCATGCATGTGTTTGCTAGACACGAGGATCGGTTGTGTTCTGGCCATGTCACCTGATGGGCATGGCATCAAGGTGCAAGAATGATGTGGAATTTGGAAACTAGAAAATGTGTTATATTCTAAATATGGAGCGCTCTTAAAGGCAAAAGAGGTCTTTGGCAAACTGCCAGTCCTGAGGCAAAATAAGTCTTTGGCAAACAGTCAGGACCGTAGTCTCTTGGACTACTAATCGCTGGATATGCCGAGCATGCACATGATGGCAATAAAGCACTAGAACATCTTGAGCTGATGGAACTAGAGAGCATTTTTCCAGATCTTGTTGCTTATATGTGGGCATTAAAAGCATTGGCAACATAGGAGCAATGAAAGGTCAAGAGCTACACATAAAAAAATTACAAAAACGGGATTTGAAAAATATGTTGATGATTATGTATGTCAAATGCGCTTAATTTCAAGGAAGGAAGGAAGGAGGGAGGGAGGGAGGGAGGGAGGGAGGGAGGGAGGGAGGAAGGAAGGTTCTCGCCTATAAAAACCATCATTCCTTTAAATTTAGATTATGTCATAATTTTAGAATTTTGAATACGAGAAATTTATTTGCTTTTACCGGAAATTTTCTTGTTTTTTAGAAAACGCGCTTTCCCGCCGGCCCTCAAAATCCCCCCAAAATTTTTTTCCTCTCTTTGCGCTTTGGCTTTTCTCAAAACGTCCCGCCCCCATCGTGAAAAATTCCTCCCACTTTTATATTTTCTTTACATTTCATTTAGTGATGGCGCCGCCCTAATAATAAGCCGCCTCAAAAGGGCAAAGCTTTGCTTCCTACCGTGGCTCGCTACACTCTTATCTCCTACCGTGGTGGCTCAAGCATCGCCTCGTTATAGATCTCATCGCTACACTCTTGCCGAGGTAAGTAGCCCTTTTTCGGATGATTTGATGCTTGTATACTACATGCATACAAGATTCGACTTGATGCTTTGTTGAACAGGTATGGAGATAACAAAAGGGTCGCCGAGAGGTCAGCCGGGAGGTAGCCAGTTCTTCATTTCGCATCTAGAACTCCATAAAGTACACTTTCACAAGACTCACAAAGCTTATTAGGTTTCCGATAATGGCCGTGGACTTCTATATCCTCAACTTGATTGCTAGTTTTTCCTCTAACAGTGGAGCTCATTTTGAAAATCTGGCAGAATCGGATGAAGCTTCGATAGGAGATGCATTTGCTCGCCTCTTAGCTTCCATTCTCGAAAGCAATCGGCTCTTGATAACATTTCTTCTTCTCCTTGCCCAATGCAAAGGTATATTTTATCGGGCAGGATTCAAAGTGCCAAATTAGTTTCCAAGCATTCAACCGCAGTTGGAATAGCATTGTAAAATGTGGTTCAAGGGTCAATGCAAGCATTCAATAGCTTCCATGCTTCCATACTACTTCCAGCCCTCGTGATTGAAAGTTCCATGCTACTCTAGCTTTGGAGAAGCATTTTCTACCGTTTTCAAGCTTAAAGATTTTAAGAAAGACTTGGATCAGATAGCTTGTTCATCTATAAGTGCCATTCTATAGTTAAAGGCAGGACTGATTTTGTGCTGTAAGTATATATGATCCCCTGCAGATTATAAATTGAAGCGTGCTTAGTATTGAAGCGACGGATATGGTAAAATAGAAATGCTTTGAGCATGGGTTTACTTCATAAGATGTTAGTGCTTCTAAGATGAAAGGCAAAAGCCCTAAGATGTTTCTACAGATTATCTCATCTCACCGAAAGGGTGCTCGAAAGGGTGAAGAAACAGGGGTTTAGAACTCCCTGCAGTTTGCACACAACCTGAGAAATTGCGCCAGGCGCGATTTAACACCGACGCCACTTATCAAAATTGTTTCATTTTAAAGCAAAATTGTTTATTTTAAAGCATTTTATAGGAACGTCAATTACTAAAATTGTCTACTTTAAAGCATTTTGTAGGACATCTCGTTTATTAATTGTATAGATATTCCAATTTTATTGGCCTAAATACCATAACTCTAGATTTAAATTTGTTAAAAAGATGTGAATATTGAAGCAATATTATTTTTATGTATTGTAATATTTGCTTGATTTCGTTAATTAAGTGATTATTTTGTTGTGATGTTAATTTCAAGCAAATAAGTACCTTATTTAAAGTAAATATGAAAAACTATGCAACATACACTACACTTTTTAAATGCCAAAAATAGAATTGAAAAAACACTAGATGCCTTAAAAATAACGCTTGTTTGGCGCGATTTTGGAACAGACATAATCCCAATTTAATTGAATGATGGTTATAATGTTTCATGGAATGTTCTAATTGTAGAATATGTGGAGCATGGGCTTGACTGTGAAGCAATAAAATGCTTTGAGGAAATAAAAATGAAGGGCATTGCTGCAGAGCCTGTCACTCTTACTCATATCTTGAAAGCATGCAGTAATCTAGGAGCCATAGACATATAATCATGGAGTGCACTAATTGATGGTCATGCAGAACATGGACTTGGGCAAGAAGCTTTGAAATGTTTCGACCACATGAAAAAAAGTGGGCATCCAGCAGATGCTCTCACATTTATGAGCCGCTTGAAAGCTTTTGAAACCTTCCCCGCTGGTAATGCACTTTGGTGGATATCTATGAAATGTGGGTCACTAGAAATGGCACGTGATGTTTTTGAGAGGCCTCAACTTCGAGACTACCTTTTATAGACTTCATTGACAAAGGATTATGGCTCTATCTTTAAGACATTTTTTCAAGTCATCCTTTATACCTGTGAAATTAGACATTGCTTTCCACGAAACTAAGATTTGCAATGGTCAAATTGCTCTAAGAAAGTGCACTATATTTGTTGATCGTTTAAGGAAAAAAAAATTATTATGATCCATGACATCTTATATAAAACAATTCAATCTATGGTGCTTTTACAACATGGAATGGACTCTTGATGTGTAGAGCGTAACTATGGTAAAATCCATTGTTGCTCTTTCCGTCTATAATTGTATTTCATTTTATTCTCGTATATGTCATTAGCCACGCCCAAACTAAAATGACAGATAGCTTGCAAATAGATTTGAAAAAAGAACTTTACATGTGTAATTACTCATGCACAAATACCATTATCGGAAGAAGCAAGACAATTATTTGGGTAACAGGATTAACAATATGAATAATGTGTGCATATCTCTTTAAACTACAAATATCAGACTTGATTGTGTTGTGCAAATAAACAATTTAGCATACACAATAGATGCAAATAAAAACCACTAAGAGAAGCATTTGCCCATAATTATTTGTTTTGTGCAAATTTATTGGTGTACCCTTACACACAAGTTTCGAGCATCGATGCATTTGTTTCTGCCTATAAATCAAAGTTTATGATATGCAGTCTAGTCTAACCACATGTGAAATTTTGGGATTTGTTAAGGATATTTTTTCTAGCTATAATCGTTCCGATTCACTCAAGTATGCTCGGATACCTGTCGGAACAGCAGTAATAGAAAGAACCACATGCCTGTATTTTGTATCGATTTTTATGTTTGGGGTAGTAGCAACAAGGGATACATGGCAGGATAAATTGGGCTTCAGAATTATTTCCAGGCAATTCCCGGGAATATGAATTAGCGTTTTCGTAATAAAACTATTTTGAGGATATGTGTTCAAAGAAAATTGGTTCACTTTCAAGTGGTTTTTGCTCAAGGATTGTAATAGAACATGGACGATCTAAGAAATAAGGTAAATAAATATATCTCAAGTTATACTTATGTTTGTTAGACGCATGCAAATTCGCAAAACGAAAACTATTGTCTAAACATTCAATGCAATTTGCAAGGCATTGGTATATGTCATATGTGAACAATAGGATTACGAGGGAAGCTTAAGGCTTAAGAAAGGTCTTTTATGAGAAGCGATTTCTTCCTCGTGTGGTGCTTCAAGAAATTGTGAAGAAGTTGTATAATTTTCGTGATCTCTAATTGGCCTGATCGTATTAAAGTTCCAATATGGAGTGATCATCTAAAAGTGATTGATGCTTCAGGGACATTTCTTACTTCTGGAAGTACTTTGTAATATTTTGAGTGTATAATATGAAGTAAAACACGTTCTTCAAAAAAAAAACAATAGGATTACGAGGGGAGTAAAGTAAAAGTCTATGATGCTTAAAGCAAAGGGTAGAACATCATACCGGCACGACATAATATCTATTTGTGGATCATGAAATCTTCCCTTTGGGCTTCTCATCAACAGACATTTATGAATGCAAAAGGCTTATGTGAAACACATTTATGGAGAATGACCTAATAGTCTAACACAAATACAGGAGATAAAAGTATACTTGTACAAATTTTGACAAAGATTCTTATTATCGCCACGGTTTTCCCTCAAAAATCCTTTTGTCGGGTGGGTTTTTTTTAACCCGACAAGAATAAGTTTGTTGCGCTCCTTATGGGTCCCATAGGCCGATTGGCCTCAGTGGACGATAAAAAATCATTCTTATTCTTATTCTTACTATTTCAAATCAAAATTTAAGATCAATGACCAGAATACACAGCTGGCTACTGTGGTCTTTTGTAAGATCATCTGCTTTATCTTCAAGCATCCACACAGAGCAGAGCACATACAACATGAAAATTGGGTCGCATTTTTCATCTGAAGATGAATTAGCTGGTGCCATGTGGCATATCCCTATAGTCCAGAATGGAAAGTGGGACACCAATTCCGTGCAAAGCAAATTTTACAGGTTCTGATCGGTTTCCAAATTACAAACATTAGTTTTATTTACACAAGTAGATTTTAGACTCTGTTTTCAGAAGGAAGAAAAGTGCCGAAGACTTGGAAGGGAAGCATCCAAAAAGAACAAAGACGGGACTAAGAGCAAAATAATATGAATTGCGTAAAACAATTATGCGTAAATAGCTTTATCTCAAGATCGCTTTCGGAAGGTAAGATGAGAAAAACATTCAAATCTCTTGCTCTGAACACTGGCTTGAAGTTCAATCTCTGGAAATGCTAAAAATGGCAGAAGGTTGTGAATCAAATCTCGAAATAAACAGTTCTGTCATCGTTGAATGCATGTCGTGTTGCCATGGGCCCTGTGGAGGGGTTTAAAACAGTCGGGCAGGCTACAGAAGTTTCCAATTCGACAAGATCACATCTATAGAGGGTTTCTACCATGGAAAACAGACTATATACTCTCTTCACAACCAACTTTAGCCATTGTTAGCCTTGTTTCGAGCAAACATGACCACCAGAAACATAAGCTATTGTTAGCATTTGACTTCAAGTAGAAAGTCATTAGGAAGACCCTTCGTTAGGATCATTCTAACATAAACAGAAACATGGGAGATATGGCACCTTCTTTTGGTTCTTTTGCTTCATGCCAAAAAACTGAGAGATAATCCATGTTTGATAACTCTAGGATCCTAGAAGACGCGCTCAGAACCGTTTCTAAGGAAGAACAAGATTCTTTACTTTACCGTTAAGGTGCTCTTCTTCCGTCAAGCCATATCCCCGAGATTCCAACCGCATATTAGCTTCGAAAAAGCATAAAAAAGGGAAAAAAAATTACTCAAAGGATTTCACATCACCGTAAAAAATGATCCGGACGCCGATACTCATGAAACAATGAAGGTTACACCGCATAATCTTCATTAAAAAAATAAACAAATGAAGAATCTAGCACCATAGCCGCCAACACTAGGGATGCACAAAGAAGATAGCGATTTGGCACCATAGCCATCAAGCGCCGAGAACCATCGCCGACCTCCGTGGGAAAAAAACACACACAAAAAATGCTCCCAATTTACATGTTGTGGCGGATGCCACTGTCCCACATTCCGATTGGAACCGGTGGACACTGGTCCCACCGGGTCCCACCGAATGGGACCGTGTGGCATGCCACCATACGTAAATATATTAGCGCCAAAGAATTGCGCAGACCACGCCCGCCATCCTCCATTTTGAGGGATTAAACCGGCGTAATCTAATGCAAGAGAAACCGAGTCGCTTTCATATGTTAGCCCGCAGCCTAAGCTTTGTAACAATACCGCTTGCCCTCGCAAGAGTAGCATTTTGGAGAAGATCCCAGCCGCCAAAACTCGGCGCCGCTCCATATCTGGACTGGCAATAAAAGGGGAAACCGCGGATATTTGACTCTCTCGCAAAAAAAGGGAAAAATCGGTGAATTATCAATCAAAACCCCTACAGAATGCATTTGTCATCTCGCTTCAACATAAAGATCCTCGAGATTCTTGGCGAGAAATCAGTATACAGAACAAGATTTTGCAGGTGCAGACTTACCAAAGTAAACCTCAAAGAAGCTGCTATGACTTAAAGGCAAGCGCCTCGCCGACGACAAAGATCGACGTCGCCGAAATTTTGGAAGCTCGCCATGGCTGAGGCTGGGAAGGAAAGTTAAAAAAAAAATACTGTTTTTTTGTTGCCGGAATTTTTTACTGCGCGTGACTTAGGTGAGAGAGCCGCCTGGTTCTCGGGGTTTCCGGCGGGCGCTGCCGGTTTCCCGCCAAAAACCATTCCAACCAGGCGATTCCCTAGCACATTCTCTCACCTCGAATTTTCTTTTGGATTAGTCGTTTTGGTTGATTCTGTTAGTTAAAGGAATATAACACTGACACAATAGATCTAGATTCACGGCCTAAAATTTCAAAGCTCTATATGTGAACGTGGGTTCCATAAAAAAAGATATCAACATATATTGTCAGAATCTAACCTGAAAAGCATCCGACAAAAGGATGTGATTACAACAGGAGGGGCTTTTCCAGATCTGAATCAACAGCAATTTGTGTACAAGGGCCAGAGATTAATTTGCAAGAGCTCTCGATCTGCAGGTTCTTAAACGCGGGAGCTATGGAAGTAGACTGCTGATACAGAAGGCCTCCGAAGATGATGACGAGCAAAAACATGAGACCTCCGGCGCTGGCATGGCGGTCCCAGATCAAAACATTCACAATAATCGTCAGGAGCTTGCTCACAACACCTGCCACAGAAAAAGCCGTGGCCGAAACCGCCCTTCTGGTCGCAAATCCAAAAAAACTCAGACACAGCCCCACCGAACACGACAGAAAAATCGCTGCAGCGGCCGAAAAACTCATCAGACTAATCTCATCCCTAACACCCATCACCAGATCTGCTTTTCTGCTGTATAATCTCTCAAAAACCGACACCAGAACCTCATAATCTCCAGTGATTATCCAAAAAAATGGAGCCATCAAACAGGAGATGGTGTTGTTGTAGAAAACCAAACCCCAGGTGTTGAGCTCTAATCTGGAGACCAAATGCTTGATGTAAACCATATCTGAGGTGATGACGAAAAGATAAATCAGAGCCCAAGAGTACGCGCGGATCGAAATGGCAGAATCGCATAAAACATAGCCGATTGCGCCGACGAGGATAACGATTAGGGACCCAAATGTACAGGCAGAGGGCCAGCCCTGTTTGCGAAACAGAGCATCTGCTGCAGCGACGAGCAGGGGAGAGGCGGATTTGAAAACGATAAATGTGTCGACATTGGCGTGCTTGAGCAGATTTGTGTTGGAGAAGATGCAGAGGTAGAACATGAGGGCAACGGGGAAGAAATTTCTGGCATTTTTGCAGGTGATTGGGTCGTGATTTAGAAGGCCCATTTTGCCGAGAATCCAGACCCCGGCTGCTGTGGTTGCGTACTGCAGTGCTGTTAGCAGGGTCGGATATGGAAAATGCAGGAGCGCGTATTTGTTTATTATGGATAGCAGACCTGAGGATATCGCATAGCCCACGAAGAACGGCGCCGCTGTCCGCTTCCGGCCTCCTCCTTGCTGCTGCTGCTCCATCTTCATGGCCGATTGATTGGGTATTTTGATTTGATTCATCTGGGATTTTTTTTTTTTTGTGCTTTTTGGATGGTTTTTCCGTCAGGTCTCCATGAATTTATTTCGTCAGCTGCTCCTTGCTGCCTTCTTGTCAGATCTTTACCACCTGCAGTTGAGGCGATGGACGTCCTTTTTCCTGTTTCAATTTTTCGTTCATCGGGTTCTTTTTTGTATAGCGGAATGCTAATTGGGACCCTTTCCCGTCTGGATAGTGGAGTCCTCTCCGGAGCTTAAATGCAACTTATGTTGCATTCAGCCCTGCTAGACCTATCCTGCGTTGCCACGTGTCGCATATTTTTTTCCAACAAAGTTAAATTACATTCTGAATATTTACTTCCCATTCTCCCATTGGGTTTCCGCCGGCGATAAAAATTTATCTTATCTTATCCGATTCTAAATAACATTCCGATATTTCATTCTCTTTGCATTTTATGTGACATTCCAATTTTCATTCTGCAAAACCAAGAAAGAATGGTCGATTGGCCAATATTCTATCTGGCATTCCAGTTTTCATTCAGCAAAATCAAGAAAGAATGGTCAAAAATCAATAAACTTTGGCATTTGTTAGCGTTTTTACAATGGATTTAAAATAGTGCTCCTAAATCAAGACAGCCGTAACTCAAATCCGAAACATATTTACCGTCCCGGACTGCTCCGCTTATGATAACAACAAAATGCACATATATTTTCATTATTGTTCCATGCATAGAAGAGCTAGGGAAGAATAAAACATTGCACTTGGATGGAAGAATAAAACATCAAAGAAACAGAAAACATGAGAGCTCCAAAGGAGTAAAACCTACCAGATAAATGACAGAGCAAATCTTCCTGAAAACACAAATGCAAGTAGATAATAGTCTCCAAATCTGACAAAATATGCAAGAAACATCAAGATCTGCAAAAAAGAACATCGGAGGAGCTACCGCCTTTGTCATGGTCACAAGATCACTAGCGCCATCGGCGCCATAGCTGGCGCCTGCACAACAGAGTAGCCCATAAATGCTACAAGGAAAAAAATCAAGCAAGATTGAAGATCAGCAGCCTGGCGCCACAGCGGCATGGCTCCGCCAAGGCCAGGAAAAGAGAGAAAGAAATGGTCGATCATGGGCCTTGAAATGGTTGTGGACAACCTGATTCACTAAATGCAACATAAGTTGCATCCACGTTAAGAGAATTGCACTTTAGTGCAAAAGTCATCCCCGCCTTCGCGCTGACACGCATCGGCAGGGATTCCTCCCCAAGAATTTGCACAAGTGCAATTCTCTTATTCGGAAAGGGGGACCATAGAAACAAATGAGTTTTTTTGCCCCTTTCCTATATCCCACAGCGCACCCGACAAACCAGAAGATATTGAAGTTAAAATTGTATCTAAAGTGATGTATTGCAGAGAAGTAGATCCCACCATCAAGTATGATGTAACATAGCAATACCTTATGGACAATGTCAATGGCTCCAGATATTTCGTGTCCACGTTGTTGGGGGTCTGGACACTGATACAACCTATATGATTGTGGTTTTCCAAATTTTTGAGATGATCATCCATTTCACAGGCAATCTATACATTCAATTCTAATGCCATGTGTTGTAGTTTGGCCTGCACCATCTCATCGAAAGTACATAAAAATTGCCTTTATGTAAATTCCAGACAATCCAAAAAAACTAATACTCCCTCAATCTACAACCTTCAACAGGCTTAATCCAAAATAATGAAAGAAGTAAATAGCCAATACTAGTGAAATTAAGTAATACTAATGAATAAACAAATACCTATCAACAAAAAGTTAAAAGAAGAATATTAATGTGCCATGATTTGAGGTGCCTCTATGCAAGCTTTAGCTCCATCCTCTTTCTCTCCATGCAATCATTTCCATCATTTGTTGTTGTAGCTCCCATGTATCACCTAAAACTAATCTATGGCGGGACTAATGATCCAATTGTCCAAGAACTCCTACCAGGAGCCCTGACAACTTTATTTAAATATTTGTATGCTTTCTAGCAAAATTAGTGCCCTGACACCTTGAAAATTAGGATTGGTATCTGAAAATTAGGATTGGTATCGTGGAGGGATTTGGTGCTCGTAGGGCACCGGTCCCTCCATGATAAACATGGCTCGGTTATCCGAGAGGGGGATGTCATCATGGGCCTCTGGCCCTAGCTAATGGGAAGGCGGCAGATTTAGATGGCATGCGGGCAGAGCTTACGAAATAAAATTTGGGCCTCCACCGTGCCCATTCTCCGCGGCATTGTTCAATAAAGCATTGCGAGAAGGCTTCCCACGCAATGGACCACTAGTAGAGTAGTGCCCATATACAAGGCGGGGACCCTCAATGTCCGGCCAACTACCGCACTATTATGGTCACTCTCTCTTTGCAAAAGCTGTATGGCATCCTTGAGCGGCGTGGGTGACAATATGGGCGAGGAAGCGAGGGTCGAAAGCTCTTACACAGGCAGGTTTTCGGCCCAGACATTCCACCATTGATCATATCTTCACTCTGCGCACATTGATTGAAGATAGCAGGAATCGCCGGCAGAACCTGTACTGTTGTTTCGTGGATTTTGCAAAGGCATTCGACCACGATTACCCGCAATAAGCTATGGGGCAGATTGCGGCGGGGACCCCCGGACTTGCGAGAATGCAATTATATAGATTTGTCTGACGAGGCATGCTCGGGCCGTATCACATCGGCGACCAGTGGTGACCCGGTAGCATTGGAGTGCGTCAGGGTTGCCCCCTCTCCCCCACACTCTTTGGCCTGTACATTGATCAGTTGGAAGATTGGCTCTCTGAGCATGGAGGTGCGGGCGCACATATCATGCATCACACAATCCGGCAACTCATATATGCTGACGATGTCAACCTCATGGCCTATACCGGAAGACATGCAACGCCACCGGATGCTCTTGACACTTTTGCCAATTCATTTGGCATGCAAGTTAACTTGGCCAAAACTAGGTGCCGCTAGTTGCATCATCCGTCGACCCAAGGCTTCCCACATTCACTTAGAGGTGGGGAGGTAGAGGTGGCTCCGACCTACAAGTACTAGGGATTGAGTTCTCAACTACCACCCATTGGGATGCGGCTATCGGGTTGCGGGTCACTGCGGGTTGGAAAGCACTATATGCCATGCGAGAAAATGACCACAAGGCGAGTTGTATGCACAGGGTCACCGATCCACATTTGTTTTGGGCCTTGGTTGAGCGGCCCTTTTGTATGGGGCAGAAGTTTGGGGTCGGTGATATCCCTCAACACCGGAATGACCTCGGCGGTCGCGAAGGCCTTCTTGGCACGGGCCACAGGGGGTGAAGTCCCATTCCGTGCTCAGATCCTACTCCGAGGAGGCAGGATTTCTACCCCTTCAGCGGCCGCATTGGAACGCCATATCGTTTACTTCCAAAAGGTGGTCGCTATGGCTGATACACGCTTACCCGCTTTTGCTTTGCCCACGGCAATGGGTCCCTAGCGCCTGAAATCTGGCTGGAAAGACAAGCGGGCTCGGTGGTTCTCACTTGTTGGGGTGTGCGAGGCAAATAGATGTGTCCAGTCGGGGACAAAGAAAGATCGCGAGGCACTTAAACTATACCTTGATGCTACTTTCCTTCGCGCAGTGTGGGATGCGGAGGCTCGACACATGTTAAGGCGGCACACTATCGTGACAAGTCAATCCCTAGGCTCACAAGAGGCCCACACCGATGCTTGTACACCCGGCTACCCATGAAGAAACGCGGGCTTATAGCTTCCATTCATGCGGGGGCACATCGCCTCCGCATTGAAGCGAGGCGTTGGGCTCGTGAAAGCACGGGAGCAAAGGCTTTGCCAATGTTGCCACCGTAGGCGATTGAGGATGAATGTCATGCCCTCGGACCTGCCCGGCATTTGCCCATATCAAAGGCGATATGTTCGATTACTAGTGGCTACTGGCGTCGGTGGGTTGGCCAGCTTGTGAGGTTATGGTTGCATCGATTATGCAAGGTTTTTATAAAACCTTCTGAGGCCGGGGTTTTTAATCGCTAAGGCTCTGCTTTTGTTTTTAGCCAAAACTGGCGTCATTCTATTCTCTATTCTATTACCTGCAATATAGGTTACAATTTAAAACAAGCATTTCTAGAAAGACATCTAATAAATGTAACATGCATCCCATAAAAAAGAAACAATTAAGCCAGGATTGCAAAAAAAGAGTTTTAAACATTTTTTTCAACTTAAAAAATAACACTTTTAGAAAAGTGAGATGTCAACAACAACATCATTAAATGTCAAAAGGAAGATCTTACGAAGAAAAGAGGTCCTGCAAAAACAAACCTTTTATCATCAGAGCTTGTTAGATATGAAAAACATACTGCAAAACTAACGTACGAAGTATGAAGGCTATGGACCCATGGCAATGCAAAATACTCACTTTTCTTAAGGTCCTCATGTTAAAAGAAATGTACTTCTGGAGGTTCTCGGAAGGAGATACTCAATTTGAAGTATCTAACATCAACAAAAAATGTACTCTGCTTTCCATGCGCAACTATGGTGCACTTTATGTGGCACATTCCAAACAACTCCAGAGAAAGAAAACGACCACAACTCTTGAAATCTTTCAACAATTGTTTATATTTTCCAGCTATAGAGCATATGTAAATGTACATGGAGCTTACCAAGTCTCCACTTCCCCGAACTAAAAGCCATTGTTAATATTTTCCAGCAATGAAGCATATGTAAATGTACATGGAGCTTACCAAGTCTCCACTTCCCCAAACTAAAAGCCATTGTTAATCTTTATAAAAATACGTGTTGGTTTCAGTAACAATAAATGTGTCTTCCATTGGCGTTAGCTTTTCCTTACAAAATTTCATCTTGAAAAGCTGCGTAAGCCCCGAACCACCAACATCATCCCTTTCAGTTTCATTCCTCCTGCAATGCCATAAACAAGAGATTAGAAAAACAATGTAGTACATCTAACTAAAAACATATGTTCTATTAAAGAGTTGTTTGTCTATGACGTTATAGACATCTTAATATTTTTTAAATAAAAATGCTCCAAGAAATATTCTTGCACAAGACAATCCTAAATCCTCAAACAAAAAAGGCAAGAAATTGATTAATTAGACAGCTATACGCTATAGAAAAAAGTAGTCTCTAATGTCAAGGCACAAGACAGTCTTAAAAATTATTCAACCTCAGACCATAGTACTAAATTGTACTGTGTTTACAGCATCGTGGCTAAAGCCTTTTCAAAACATGATATGCCTACGTTGTCATAGCACAAGACATTAAAATATGTACACGTGTTTTAGAATTAACATGTTATTCTGCCTATGCCGTCATAGCTCAAGACGTTGATATGCGCACATACCTTTTTTAAAATATGCTCCCCCTATGGCATCATGGCACAAGACAGAAATACGCAGACGCCTTTTTAAAAACAAGCTACGCCTATGCCGTCATAGCACAAGACATTGAAATATGCACACGAGGTTTAATCTATACCAGTTAAAAGCCAATATTCAAAACATACAAAGACAGCACAACACAAAGTCACAAACAAACATCCAATCTATGCAGTCATAACATAAGAGCTTACGAAATCAGACTAAAAACTAAGAACATTAACAAAAAAATCAATATAAAGGGCGTTAAAACATGTCTGCAAAGAGTGGAATATATCTCGAAATGTAGAAAAAAACCTACCTAGAAATTAACTGAAATGCAAGAAAAATGGTAAATAATTTACCAGGTTCCAGCTATAATTTTGTGCTATGCAGTTTCTTGTAGACAAACATTGAATTTGCAAAAAGAACCAGACTCCTAAGGCACAACGAGGTGCTCCGTGTAATTCCTGATGCATCTGAATGAGAAGTTATTTTCTTCAAGTACTAATCTGATTGACTACTTCATCACTTGCCAGAAGAGTGTGCATGGCAACAAAATATGGCAGATGGCTCTTGCTATGCCGTCATAGCAAACCGAAGTGTTAGAAATTTCTGTCAATTCATTTCTGCCATGCCGTCATCTGTCAATTTGATTCATCTGCTATGCCATCTTCTGTTATGCTTTAGCTAAATTGACATGTTGCTATGCCTGGCTATGCCTTATGCTAAATTTACCTGCCTCATGCTGAATCGATCTGCAATTCCATGCCTCATTATCAATTCGGTTTGCTATGTTATGCCTCCTCTGCCAAATTAATTTATAAGTCTTCTGATATGCCTTTTTCTGAATCTACCTGCTGCTATGCTTGGCTATCTTAATCGACCTGTCTTATGACGAATCGAACTCCTATGCCTTATACTTACCCTGGTAAATCGGCCTATTGAATCGCCCTTGTGAACCTCTTCTGCTGAATCGACATGTTCATGAGCTCATCTGCCTTATACTCTGGTAAATTGGCCTGTTGAACCGCTCTTGTGAAGCGCTTCTGCTGAATCGAAATGTTCATGAGCTTCTGCCCTACTCAAAATCGTCTTTCTCTATGCCATCATAGCATCACTGCCTTATGCCAAAAAAAAAAAAATTTGCCATGCCGTCATAGGCTCACTACTTTTCTAAAAAAATTGTGTCTATGATATCATAGACATCACGCACTTTTAAAGAATTGGTCCCTAACGCAATGCTTAACGCATATTGTGGTCACTAATATTCTTTGTACATTAAGCAGTAATATCCCATTCTTATTAGTTGTAGTGTTAATATAATATATAATATCAAATAATATTATAATATTAAGCAAAATAATATACGTTGTAGTCATTTAATATTTTTATTTTGTTTGCTCCTTCTTTATTTAAAATTTTTACTTTATTTGTTGCTTCTTTGTTAGGTGTTATTAGGTGATGAAGAGGGTTCTTCTAGCTCCTCAAGCGAAAATGGAACCTCCAAATCTAAATGAAATTGAAGGGATTGATGGAGTACGATGATATGCCAGATTCTACTCTAGTTGCTGCTCGAAAACTTTTGTTGTAGTCATCTTTTGTATGTTGTTTAGAGTTTCTAAATGCCTAGTTGATGCTCTTTTATATTCTCCTCAATTTTGTACTCAAGAGGTCCTCAATTATTTTTTGTGTATTCAATGTGCTATGCCGTCATAAGCTCACTTCATTTTTCCCATACAAACATTGTGTTTGAGAACCTTGTTTTGCTTTTTTCAAAGATGTAAATTGAGTTATGCAAGCACATGCATTAATAATATCTCCTTATAATATTTCTGAGCTACCTCATTTCTATACTCTTTTAGCTATGTGCTTTTATGGGGGGGACAAGTTTTTTTTATAAAAAAATTAGTAGGAAGACTGCTAAAATGAAGGTTAGTTTTTAAAACGTTATCCTTTTTTTGGTTTCAACCACCCTAAAATGGCACCACAATCTTAGAAATAAAGGCATTTTTTATAGTTTGACCCCAAAACTAGCATAATTTTAAAGAATATTTGGGAATCTTTTTTTATTAGTGCAACTGCAGGTCATTAGTGCAATTGCTAGGTCACCTTGTTAAGAAGATCAATGGGCTACAAAGCAAATGGAACATTAGATGGAAATGCCTAGATTCACAAATAAATCCTCCTATCAAAAGCATACGTTTTTTTTATTCTGTTAGCTCTGCATACAAAAGAAACAACATCAGAATTTAACATCAAAGTTTAAAAAGGAATCTAAAGCTTGCATTTGCTTTTCAGTGCTCTTCAAGATGAGGATAACTCATGCAAGAATTGATCACAAGGTTTTTTTTTTTTTTGAAGAACGTGATTTAATTCATATTATACACTCAAAATATTACAAAGTACTTCCAGAAGTAAGAAATGTCCCAGAAGCATCAATCACTTTTAGATGATCACTCCACACATTTTTTGAGCTCTTGAAGCCCTATTTATACCTGCACTGCACCAAAGATTGCTTGCATTGAAGGATGCAAGCAAGAAAACAATGCATCAAAGGCTATAGGGTAGCCATGTCAATGATTCATTCGGTGATGTCAATGATCCAAGGTTCGTTTGCATCTCAACTCATGGCAAAGAGGCACCAAAACGATGAAGGGCCACCGAATTCTGGAGGGAAACATGGCTGGAGGCGCCAAATACAGAATCACATGAATTCTAATGGTCGTTAATGTCGTGAACTCCATAAAAATCCATGGTATATAAGCCCCATAAGGCAAAGAAACGAGGGTCGTGAATGCAAATTTGATAATATGGTGTTGATGGACTATGTGTAGAAGCTGGTATTGATGTGCCTATGAGCAGAGTTTTGATTCATTTGCAGGCCCACAATATAAATTTCTTGGAATACCATGAGCCTATGAGCAGAGTGGTGATTCATTTGCGGCATCAAAATGCTTCTAATTCAAAATTTATTGGATTACATTCTTCAATGTTCCATGGCCTTCAGTTATCTACATTGGTTTCTAAATTTGCACTATAACAGTGGATGGAAAGATGGAAAACAAGCTTCAATATACTGACCATTGGAAGAGTATCTCCAGCATTAGTTCTACTAACACAGACCATTGATATACCAGGTAAAGAACTATGGAGCATTGTCTTCGCTAAAGACCCTTGTCCACATAAGTGCCTTGTGAGTGAAGCACAATGCTTATTCAAGGTGCGGATAATGTTGTAAAAGGATTATTCTTTTTCCCATGCTTGGATGTTTGCACATAAGATATTAAATATACCAATTGACAATAAAATTTGTTGTGGTGGGCTTTGGTTTATCCTTAATAGTGTTGGTGCCTACAAAGGACACAAATTGTGTTAACCTACAAAAATCCAAAACATGGCGCCTTGTCGCTTAAACATAAAGGTTGAGTTACCTTTGCTTTGCGGGACGATATTGCAACCAAAGTTTTAAACCCCATTCATTGTATAATTGGGAAATTTCCTTCTAGCCTTAGGATGAACAACACCTAATGCTCCTCAGCGCATTTTCGCATGCCCAAAAAAGCACTCAAACACTGCGGATCTCTTGAGAGATGGTGGAGAAAAGAACTATTATGCTCCACCGTTTTTCACTTGTAATACCATCTTAGATAGGCTATTTACAAATGTAAAAGCGATAAAACATCTCGAAGTTTTTGAAAAGACGCTTGGTTGGGATTTGTGTGCATATGCATATTCGAACATAGTAAGATACTAGAGTCTAAACAATGCCATCCTCAACCTCGGAACCAACGCCCTAGCTTTTTTTTTTTCCTTCTTCAAACACCTATATCTTGACCCTTCGTATGCATCCATCGCCTCAATACCTAGCTTGCCGGATCTCTCAGAGTCGAGTTCTCCCAATGGTGCAGAACAAACCGCATAACGAAGGGATGAAAATAGGTTAAAAATTGAGCAATAGGAGATGGCGCATAGACTATCCTCTCATTTCTCCATCGATTATTATATATAGATCTTGCAAGATTTCCTAGGTATCTTGGTGATATTGTGATATCTTGAATATTTCCTAGGTGCAACCATGAGAATATTGTTATTGTGGTTCACGTTCAAATCTTGTATTTACAAGATGTGTATTATTAAAAATATTCATGCATCTCTCACTTTGGGGATTTTCTTACAAACCTGCATTTTTTTGACCTCAAACCTGCATTTCTTCGACCTCAAACCTGCATTTTTCACTCTGAGCTGCCTATATATCCTTCAGTGCCTATTATATCGCGCGGCGGTGGCATTCTTGAAGAATAAATCATAAACTCTTTTGCATCGTGGCGGGCAAAATAATCAGTAAGGGCCTTTATCCACGCTTTTGAATGCTTTTGTTCTTTTTTGTGTTTGCACAGGTATTCAGTAAGTTAATCAAGGAACCCACATTCTCCACCCACATTATTATCACAGCTTGGAGAAGGAAAAGCTAGCCTATGGGAGAAAAATCCAAGTTGGGCATGAAGAACTCCAATTTCTTAACCAGACCTTAATCCTTTTAGCCCCGAATAATGCAAAGATCACGGCTTTTTTTTCCATCTTTGCTTGAGAATAAATCCAAGTGGAACTCAAGCTATTCTTATGCAGAAAGCAAGCAAACCTGGCCTGTAAAGCCCCAACTATTCCTGGATTAGATCTTATTATCTCAGAATCTGCGATCAATATGGCGTCTTGCTCTTTTTGAGACTCGTTGGTGGTCTACTGACTCTACCCTTAGCTGACATCTAGCAAGGTAAATCTAGATGTCGCATGCAAGCTGGTATTAGCCTGGATAGCGAATGATGTCAATAGAGAGAGATAGTTCGTAATTTACTAGTTTGTCAATCACTGGACTGTAAGCTGCTTCCTACAAATATAAGGTATGTCTCATTTCTCATACATGTCGAATTTATTTTTTTCATCTGATTGGAATCATTAGAGTTTTTTTGGGATCACTTATTGTCCCAAGCTCGATGCCCGACATGGAAATCATGCGGCCAATGAGAATGAGTCTGGGCTTTTCTTCATCCATGCCTCCCTTCCCATGCGGAGCGTCGTCAAGGTGCAGGTTAGGCATTATCCTTACCTACCTGCCGGAGGTTGATTGGGGGAAGTAATAATTACAAATTATTCATACTGAATTACCGCCCAAATGTTGGGGTGTCTATAAGTACCCCCTCCCCTCCTCAAGCGGCTCTTCTTTTTCGTCTCTCCATCGAGGGTTTGCTAATGCTTTCAATCCTTCTAGTTTGCGAGCTCATCGATTCGGGACTGTTTGATCTAATTAATTTGCGGTTCATTTCGGATGGCGATTACCTGCATCACGGTGAGAACGATTTGGCTGCTTCAATATATTTCTTGGGAGCCGTGACAATCCGGCCGCCACTCGGAGGTGATCAAAGGCAGGAGAAATGTTATTTCAAGTCATTGGAAGGCTATTGTTGTCCGGGTTCGAGGTGAGAGGGGAAGTATATATCAAGGTCGGACACCTATACACAATCGGCGGACATGAGAAAAGAAAAAGATAAGATCTCGACGTAATTTCCTGAGCTTCGTGCTAATTGTGAGTTTCATTATATCTGTGCTAATCCGTCATTCATTATATTTTGAAGAAATCAACTAATTGGGTTTACGGTATCTCGAGGCTCTGTATTTCCGATGTCTTTGGACACGGAACCATCGAAGTTCTATCACAAGCATCTTCCATGCTTTCTATTATGATATTGGATCCTTGCTTTTTGAAGGTCAAGCGAAGTGCAGTACAAGGAAAGGGGATTTGGTTCTTAAAATATGAGTATTATCCTCGGAAAGGCAAAATTGTGGACTTACCATTGCCCCCATTATCACAGCTTAGTTCTGCCCAATGGATTCAGTTCTGTTGTTTCTTGCCAAGCTGAAATTGTCACGGGGAAATTTTCGGTGCTTTGAAGGAGAAAGGTGGAGTGCGTGGACACGCGTGAAAGTAAATGTACCCATCGATATGTTTATTACCTTGTTTAAGAATGTCGAGAATGTCAAGAAGACTTCAAAAATGTTTCTTTGTAAGTGATTGTCGGTTGTTTACGGATGACATTTTATGTGATGAATGGTCATCCGTGCATGAAGGAGTTGAGAAGGTACGGTCGCGAGGATAAAGAAAGAAAGCGTTGAATCGGTATTGTATTCGAGAAAGCAAACAATTTACATTACCTTCAAATACTGAGAAGATGGAGGGAAGTAAAAGAAGGGAAGCGGATGGGCGTGGGTTCAGTGGAACAAGACGATGCTGATGGTACCCATTCTGCGGTCATTGACATTGCTATCTTCAAAAGTGGTCAATTGTTTAAAACTTTAAAAGTCGAAGAAGCATGGTCTTTATTTGATGTAAGAATTATTTTGGAATCAGAATGTGACTTAAACGTCTTCCATTTTTTGGTGGATGGTGTCAAGGTAGGAAAACGTAGGGAAGAATTGTATACAACAAAGCTCTGTATGCCTCCTGTTGTACTTTCTTTAAGTGAAAATAGTTAAACAAATAAATAACAATGGTATTCTTGGGTTCAAATCCGGTGTTGTTTGGCCAATAACTTATATCCTTTTGCAAAGATAGCACCGTGGCCCCCGTGTGAAACATGTGGAGTTCGTGTAATCGTGTTGTGTAGTTTATACCCCGTGGCCGCGGTGTAGTATGTTTCTGATTAACATAAATTTGGCCTTTTTTTGGCCAAAATATATACCGCGTAGTACGCAGTGCGAATACCTATTGTTGTCTTTGCCGTTTATATTTGTTTCGACACGTGTACGGTGCGACATATTTCGTCGGGACACTTAAGACATTTTAATTTAGCGTCGTCGGCTTTCGCGAGCACTTACTTTTAAGCGTCGGGTTTTTATTGCACTAAAAGGCGCTACAATTCCGCAATGTCAAAGCGGCGGTCGAGAAAGCAGGAGCGATTCAGGCATGGTATGACCAGATCGTCGGGAAGGAAGCGAGTATCTATTTTGTCACACCCGGATGAGTTAAGCTCCAACGGCACGAAAACCGGTAGGCGCCCTTTGTAGTCTACAATAACTACGCCCCTAGCGGTAGATATAATCTTTGAGGCTAACAAACACATTGGCGTGTATGGTCGGTACATTCATGGTTTCATGGCCGTGTGGCGGCAGCGTCCTTCTCCCTCATTTGGGAAGATTGTATTGAGTCTAAAGTCCTTTAACGAAGCTTTTTTCCCAAAGGTGACCAAGATAAGGTTGAAGGTCGTTCAAGAGCGCCCAGAGACTTATGTGAGAAGGATGGGAAGGATAATTTATATCCGATTGACATCATGTTTTGCTACTTACATGATATATCACGGTTCCACCAGATAGGGGGAAGAACCACGGTGAAGGCTATTGAGAACCTCGATCACTGTAGAGGTATTTGATCTGTGAGAGAAAGAGAAGGAACTGGTGGAAAAGCTTCGGCGAGGGCGAGGATGAAGAGCGTGAAGCGAGCATGAAGAGAATCTTGATAGATGGGGTGTCACGGAAGCCTTCCCAGTTAACATAGGAGGGAAGGACTATCTTCTTCTCACGATATATCTTCCATTCTTGGTTTGAGGGAAGATGAGGTCCTTGGACAAATCTATGCTTTTCGTTGTTGGTCTAGGCGACTTCATTGACTTGGCGAGGAAGTGCCTAGGGACTGCCACGATCTCTTAACCTATGATGGAACTTCAATAGCTCACGAGAATGCTTTTGATAGAGTTACGGAGATGGCGAAATGGGCTTGAAGGAAGTCTCGAAGTAAAGTTCGGCCGAGTACATCGGAAGCTAAAAAGATAGTGCAAAAGCAAGTATCAAAGAGCGAATCAAGCTCTTCAAGGTAGATCCATCAACATTTCTACCAAAGAGGTTATTGCATCGATGAAGTGGAGGTAAGCTACCATAAGTTTGCTTATTTTGTTAAGTGCCTAAGAACGATTGTTTATTTTGAGAGGATTTTTTTTTGTGGGCCGATTTTTGCGCCGGACATGACAGAGTTACCCTTGGCGAGAGATGCAAGTATAAGCCCACTATATGGGCTACCTTTATAAGGGAGAGATCGTTGTGTTCCATTCTAAGTACAACCCATATGGACCGAGAAGAGGTCTTGAAACTGAAGGCCCTCTCGTTGATTGGTAATCACATCCCATTATCGCCAATTCGATCGGTAGTGGTACATTGGGAGAGATATCGCCGGGCATATTTTTGGTGGCTTTAGTATGTATTCTATGGCTGCCAGTAGATTGCATTGGCCTTGTCGGCGTGGATAAGGCTACAATTCGACGACTTGGGAAGAGAGGGGCCCCGATTCCTCGCCTTATGTACTTTGTTGGATCTTTGGTGCGGGGAGTCCGAATTGGAAGAAGTCGAAGTGTCCGATGACTTACATGTTTCTAAGAAAATGAAGTTGTAACCATTGTCAATTAATGCAAAGACTTGTTTGAAATCTCTATTCTTGTTATATCGAACATAAACTTCAGTTTCATTTTAATTTGTTTTACGCTTCTATTTTACTTGCACCGTGGCCACGGTGCGAAGACCGTGTTGTCCGTGCTTACAACTAACAAATATTCGCACCGTGGCCACGGTGCGAAATTGACTATTCCACATTCTGTGGAAAGGTCTATTTCGCACCGTCGCCACGGTGCGAAAATAGCAGTTCCAACGTCTTTGGAGTGTGCAATTTCGCACCGTGACTACACACACTGCGAAGAGAATGCTTATCTGAATTTAGAATCTACATGTAAGGAAAATGTCCAAGAGCTTTCCAAATTGAAATGTGCGGTAAATAGACGGATCACATGTATCACTTATGGTTACATACTTATAACTCATATAAGAGGCATAGCATATACATAGAACTCATATAAGAGGCATAGCATACATGAATGAAGAAGCTCATTCGCGATCGGGATCATCATGAAAAGGTAGTTGAGTGATGCGATTAATCTCATAGACGCCACGCTCTGGAACCCTCCAAAGGTGGATAACAACACGATAAAACCCTCGGGAAGAGCGATTTCGGCCCTACGCTACTCCTTCGGCCGAGGGATCAAGGGGATACCCCTCGAGAACATCTATAAAGATCATTATATGTCATTGTGCAAGTAATGGAGTCCATATCTTGGGACGAGGGGAGGCGAGACATAGCAAATGGATGCCTTCGCATTGAGTGGAACCGTACTTATATCGAACAAAATTATTGACATGCCTTTGTAGCGGCATTATTGGTTATACATACGAGCATAATGTACAAAATACACATGTATATAATATGCATTATATAGCGTATATATATTTCGAGTATTGATTTAGGGGGACTCTTCCGAGTCATTGTCACGAGCACCCGGTGATCTTTTCTATCATGTACATTTGATGCTCTCTATTCCATATTAGATGGATGATAACATCGAAGGGATCGAGAATAATAGCGAGGATTGCGGCGGTGGTCATCCAGCCTTCCATGGGTATTTTCGCTCGCGACAATTGCTTGAAGTTTTAAGTGATTCATCTTGCGGTGATGGAATCACGTTCGGGACCCGAATGAGACCACATGGCTGGGCCGGAGGCCAATGTTCTTTGCACTCGGCAATTTGATGTATATTTATACCCACCAAAATTATTGATGGTATATGCGCACCAAAATTATTGATGGTATATACATAGAAATTATTGGATTATGTACATACTTGTATGGTATTTTCATTATAATGGCATATATACGATTTCTCTTTAAATAGGCATCTATGCCTTCATTGTCTTGTTTGCTCCTTGCACGCTTCTTGTCCGCTTCTTGTGCGCTCCTTGCCTCCTGTCGCTCCACTAATTTCTTATACGCTCCACTAATTTCTTGCAAATGGTAACTTTGCAAGAACATCCTCGCTGGGCTGATCCGGAATACCTGCAAGCATGCGGCAGAAATACGTGCACTTTTGATGATTTTTTTTGCAACTTTTGGGAGCATCGATGGCGTCACGGTCCAACAACGAGCTTGCAAAGGCGGTGAGCAACTTCATTATCGATCGCTATACTCGTCATCTCCCTCCCTTTGGAGGAGATCAATTCGAAGGTCGAGGCAAGGTTCAATCTAAGTGCTTTGGGACTTCTTGAACCCCCTCATATTTAGAAAATATCACGAGAGCGGTTGAAGGACATGCTTTTCCATGGTTTCATGGCCTACTCTCTGGATCGGTATCGCATCACGGTCATTCCTACTAGTGAGAAGAATAGGATTTATATCCTCATTGAACTTTACAACTTCCATTACAAATCTTTTGTGGATATTGGTAAGCTCCTATTCCGTTCCCTTGACTTCAACATCCTGTGGTTACTGTCTAGATTCCCCATCTGGGATACAATTCCTTGGGATACGCGTGACCTATGGCTACATAGCACCTGACACATAATCGTACATATCACGGTGAAGATACTCCATTGGAATATGTGTATAAACTAGATTTTCATAGAAATTAATATATAAGCAAGTGAGTTTAGTGTAATTAAGTAACATCTTCGTGTAATTAAGTGATTTTTCGTGTAATTAAGTAATTAAGCAATATCTTCTACCATTTTCCTTGTATTTTTCATGTGATTGTTCTATTTGTGGTCATATTTACATCAGAGTAGCCCGCGGTGAAATCGCTTCGATTACAAATTATTGAAGGGCCTATTTGGCCGCATGCAGGTGGCTCACGATCTTATCTTGAGATCCCGTTTTGTTACCACCACTTAGAATGGTATAATACTTGACATTATTGGTATTATTCTTCATCATTCTTGGTATTATACTTTACTTGATATTAGTATTATACTTCAACATTATTGGATTAAGTAGCTATAAATTCTTTCGACTTGCTTTCACTTCTCACCTTTGTTCCATGTTTTCACCTTGCTTTCACTTCTTGGTCTTTGGTCTTCCTTGTTCCTTGCCACTTGATCTTGTTGTTTGTTCTTAGCTACTTCATCTTGTTCCTTGCTCTTGATCTTGCTACTTGATCTTGTTCCTTGCTTTCTTGCTCCTTGATCGTCCTTGATCCTTGCTTCTTGCTACTTGATCTTGATGCTCCTTGCTACGATCTTCGTGCTCCTTGTTCTTTGCTACTTGATCTTACGTGCTCTTTTGCAAATGATTGGACCGAATCCTCCACAGGCCACTCGGAAGGCTGCAAGCATGCCCGGGCATTAAATGCGGCCTGGAATGGATGAGCTATGGGACCATTTCTTGGAGTGGAGGTTGCGCCCGCGGTCCTACCAAGGAGCTTACAATGGAGTTGATCAACTTCATTGCAGGCGATTTGATTGTGGTCATGAGCCAGCTGATGGAAATTAATCCATCCCCGAATGTTATAGGATACTTGCAATGAGGGGACTTCTTGAACCCCCTCCTTATATCACAGCCCGAGATGCTACAGACCCAATTGAGGCCTCTTCTTCGTCTTTGGATATTTAGCACACTCTCACGGATGCATACATATCCGAGTTCATTCATGAAAAGTGCTTAGGGGACGGATGTATGGTCTTATTAGGGTATACTACAAGCGAGTACAAGCGGTTTTGTGGAGTTAGGTCCGCTCTTCTTCGTGAGTATCATCATCTGTGGAATTACTTTTTCTAATGACTAGGTACCCCATATGGTGGGAAGAATCAGTTTGGGGGGCGTGAGCTCTTGACTCCTAACCGGATGCATGGGTTAGACCTCGCGAGGGAAGGGGAAGGGGTTAGAAACCTAGGGAAGGTTACTTGGACATAATTCCGTTACTTGTGGTTCTCTAAATGTTCTCTAATATGTTAATATATTCTCTAACATGTTAATATGCTCACTTTGATCTTGTGGTTCACCTTCTATGGAATGATTCAATTTCACGTTAGCCCGGTGCGAAATTACTACCTCACACGGTAACTTGCGGGGAATTTGCGACCGTGGTACGGTGCGAAAAAACTGCCCTCACAAAGTAATTTATCCCCATTTAAGCACCGTGGCAGCGGTGCATTATAAGTATACATAGAGAATAGATACAATCAAAATACTTAGCAAGCAAACAAAATATAAAACAAAGATCGTTTCATTAATATAAAACACTTTACATGCCTCGGAGTAATTTGTCAAGGCAATATCCTGCCTCATTATTGTCACTCTCTTGGAATGCACGGCACATTTCACCACGGTCTTGAAGAAACGACCATGTGATTCTCGGTGACCTCGTCCCGCGAGCATCAAGGGCATCTGCGATGAATCGAGTCACCTCTTCGGTAACCAGCTCTCCGGTACCTTGCACCATCCCTCTTCATCTTCATCGTATCTCTCTTGAACCACCTCCTTACATATTCTAGCGGTGTGAGCCGGAAGCACCCACTCCCCGTGGTTACGGAAGTCTTGGATTTTTCGAAGCCATCTTAACTTTTGATTAAGCGGTGGCCCTTCCTATTCAGCTTAGGAGGGCCTTCTGAACTCCTTGTTTCTTCATTTGTTGCTTAGGCTTAGTCTTCCTCTTCGTCTCTTTGGATTACTGCGCGACTACGGGCTGCTCAACATCGAGGGAACCACTCATGCGGTACTACGGTTTTGAGGCTGGCCGAATCCGCAGAATACCGTTGCCTCTTGTAGAGCGATATTTTCTTGGATTTGAGCTATCACAGGGGACACGGATAGGGACACCACGGTACATAACATTCGGGGGTTCAAAACATTACGAGCGGCAATAGGAGCGTTACGGGCGGGCACATCCTCATTACGAGCGGCAACATGAACATTACGGACATGCACATCGATGGTCATCCTCATGGGGCTTAGCATTCTCATTTGTCGGCTCCAATCAAGTTTGGCCCCTGGTTTATCTCCACCAATCCAACTTCGGCACTCTACGAGGAAGTCGGTTATGTAATCTATCTCATTAGCTTGATCTGAGAAAATGTGTTAGGAGTTGGCGTCAAAGAAGCCATCAACTGGGCCACCAACGAAGGAATGGAGTGCCTCAAGCAAGTTGTCGGCTCCCATCGGAAGGAGCGGGGCAAGGTGGGTATGCGGTGCAACTACCACATCGGCGTTAGCGACGATGCAATCATCGAACACGGGAACTCCATGGCGGATAGCTGCACGCCACGAAGGTTCCTTCTCAGACTAAATGGCGAGAAGAGAACGGTAAACACGCCTTGGCCGGAAGGTGTGTCTCTATAAATCTCCTGCGTCATTGGCAACATTACGAACTTCTGGCGTCGGACACGCTTGATGGATGTTTTACGGCTCGGAAGGCGGTGCTCTGATTGCGGTTGTTAGAAGCGCGACATAGTTAGTGAAAATTTGCCCTCATTTGTCTTCACCATGATGTAATGCGCCCGGACGGCGCCTTCTCTTGTTCTTTGGCTGTTGGAATTGTTAGATCCGGCATTACGGGCTATTACGTGCCATTGTCTACGGCGTAATGCAACAAATGAGTGGACAAGATTGAAAAATATGCAATGTAATGACTTAGAACAAATATCAAAAGCGGACAACATCGATAACAAAGATAATTATATAAAAGTACCGTTGCTACCGATGCGAAAGCGGCAAAAGATAGCCCACGGAAACCAAATGCTTTTCGCGACCGTGGCCCGCGGTGCGAATATCGATTAATCTATAACTAATTCCCAACTCAAAGTCGCACCCGTTATTACGGTGCGAATATATCATTCATCAATTGAATACCAACTAAGTTCGCACCGTGCCTGGCTGCCAACCTAACATATTTTAAACATTATAGTTGCACATCATGGTCAATAGTTATACATTAATATGAATTTATTCATACAATTGATTCCCAGTATATCTTCTACCACTGTCGATCCTTGTGGATGCCGCCGCTTTAACTTGTCAACTGCCTTTGGAGCTACACCATATCTGTTTCTTTTTTCTGCTCAACTTTTCTCCTCAATATTCTAGCCAGCGCCGTGTCTTGTTTAGCTTATCTTTTTTCTCTAGCTTGCAGATAATCCTTCTATAGAACTATTGGCATCGATGTTGTGTGAACCTGAAAAAAGCATTCTTGGCTTGCTTATGTGACTTCTCCATTCCTGCGTATTCCATATTCCCAAGCTCCGTGTACTCTTTGGCAAACCACAAGCCATGAAGTGAAGTATTGTTGACCCTAAACACGGCTTAAGGATCAACCACAAGGAACCAACTTGAACTTTCACTCAAATTGGGGTTAGAACCTCCGGATCACTTAAGGTGATCAATCTATGCAAGCAAATTTCAATGAAAAGTCCAAAAACTTGAAGTTTTGTACCTTTCCCATTTCGAAATTGACACCTTTGTCAAAATAGTTGTGGTATTGATATGCAAATCGATTTTTGAGTCAACCCTTTGTAGACTTAGTCGAGAAAAAGATGTAGGTAATCAATGGTAAAGCTTACGACCAAGTCGGAAACATAGTTTGTGAGTTATTAGGAGCTCAAAGTGCGATCAAAATTTGGTCAATAGCGGTCAAATCTGAACTTGATGATCGAGATTGGGATTTTGGAGTTGCGGGGCGAGTTGTTGAGAATCTTCAAAGCAAATGTGCTTTAATGATGATAAGGAATCTAGGCAAATGGTCGGGATTGTCATCTGGATAAGCAAAAGTAATTTTGTATTTGGATTTGGCAAAATCTGATCAAGAATAGTCAAAAGCGAGTGCAAAATTTCTAACTCAAGTTGTGAGTGGGATTTTTGGATTTTTCAAGACATATAGGTTCGGATGCTTCAAGGATTGATGGCAAATGGATCAAAGGTAATCAAAAGTACTCGGGGATTTTCGTAAAATTTTGAGCAGGAGAAAAAATTGTAAAGGATCATAACGAGAGATAATTTCTTGGATAGGCATCAAATTTCATTGATAGGAATGTAAATCAATCGTAATAATGTTGGATAAGAATAATTGAGTACTTCAAAATCAACTTGGTCAATAAAAGTTTCAATAGATAATTTCCAACCAAATCTCTTGTGACTTGATGGGGAGTACTCGAGAGATTTCCAAAATCCTTTTGAGTCATGCTCGGCAATGATCACGGAAAAGGTTTATGCGCTTACGGGCCTTCAAGAAAATTCTTTTGTCGAATCCCATGTTTTTATCTTAGTTTTCAAATGTTTGCTTAATCTTAGCCTTGATTGATGGGTTTATTCGGTTCATAAAAGTGGGAAGGTCAAAATAGGTAGGTTCAGGGCTCACGGTGCCAAATCCGTGAGATTGAGGTGGAAGGAAATTTAGGGTTCTTGGCTGTATTTTCTCGAGAAATAAGCGATCACGATTTCGTATTTTTTGCCGTATATCCATGGAATATCTTTGTATTTTTAATTTTGCAAAGCTAGGCCATGGTTTTAAAAGGTCACTTATAGAAAATTGAAGAGGTGGATCACTTTAGCAATGGCAACCCTAATTTTCTTTGGGAATATGCTAAGTCCTTGGGCATAATGGTCAAGAATATTCCATAAAGTATACAAGTGGCATGGCATAATGGTAAGGAATTGCAAAAGGGTCTTGGCTAGGGAAATTTGCAAAACAAATGTCATATGAAGTGAGAAAGTATAGAGGCAATGGGGAATGTGGATGTAATGGAGAAAGGGAAATTTGGGTAAGGCAAAATAAGGTAGGCAAGGGTAAACAAAAGGAGGGTATGGGTGTGGGAAGAAATGGCTAGAAAATCTCAATGGATAGAGATAGAATATGAACAATGATTGGATGAGAATGGCTAAGGAATAAAATCAAGCACCATGGGGTCTTCAAACTTTTGACTTCCAATCTTCAAAAAATGTCTTCAAACTTCATAACCCGGAATCTTCTAGAGCATACTTTTTGACTAAGCATTTTGTCCTCAAATAAAGTACCTCATGTGAATTTGAATCTCGAGCACTTGTTGACCTGAAGAATGAACATCCTTTGACCTCCATATCAATGTTAAATGCCAAGAATCTTCCAAACTTTGACTTAGTCTTCTAAAGTAAATTGACCTAGTTTGAATGCATAGACCACAATTAGCATGTTGCCCCTTGGGGGCAACATCTATAAAAACAAGAAAAATTTGGTCCCCTCAGACCATATGATGTCAAAAATGGATAACTAGGGGGGGGTCTTCAACTTTGTGCCAATGTATCCAAGTGGAGATATGAGAGTGTGAGATGTAAGTGGAGGTGAAGTGAGTATGAATGTGGTGATGAAATAATATAGATAGAAAAAGGTGGAAGTGAGTGTGAGTATGGAAGTATGGATGTGGTGAGGGAATAATATGGATAAAAAGGCATAAGAAGGGTGGTGGAATGATTGTGAATGGAATAAGTAGTGAAAAGAAAATGAGTGTGTATATGGTGAGGTGGTGATAAAATGGAAATGGAGTGAGTGTGCAAGTGCTTGAAACTTAAGCCAAAACAAGAAAATATGTCTTCCTCCTAATCTTCAACAAGTGCAACTTTCTATTTGTGATGGTAAAGATGAATGGTGCGAGTGCTTTTCTTCTTTAGGGAATGAGAATAAGAATAAGGAGTTCAAATGGGAGGTGGGGCTACTTAAGGCGGATGAAAAAATATGGAAGAAGAGTGCACTGTCATGGAAACACATAAACCAATTAGTCTCAAACCCTTGCAACTCTGCTATGATGGTGAAGGTGATTTTTGCAGAGTCTTTGTTAAGGTATGGAAAAACAAGAATAAAATTTTGGATGGATGGTAGGAATGCTTAAGGACGGTGAATAAAGATGGAAGAAGGATGCTCTGCATATGACACTTGGTAATTATTAGTATCAACCCCCTGTTCTTGAGATCATTTGCACTATTACACGATCGGATCAACCTAGGAACATGAACCAAATTCTATTAGAGTAATGTGCTCAAAGTCAAAGCTGTTCTATCTCTTTGAAATAATGTGCTTAAAATCAAGCCCGATTTAACTACTTTAAACCTACTATAAATCTCTAAACCTTTTAATGAAAGAAGAGGGACAAGCAAGCATCTTTGGTCCCAATACCTTCAGTGCAAGATGTTGATAGGATTTGGCAATGGCATCCACTGAAGCAACTTCACGTAACCAATAAGAATTAGTACTGCTTGGGATCCAACACTACAAAGGGCCCTTCCCAAATGTTGTCAAATTTGCCGGTGAATCCTCCTTTGACTTGTTCCATTTGAGAACAAACTCCCCTTTTTTAAAAGTGCCTTGTATTTTGTGTGCGACCTTGAATGCGGCCCGGATCTTTAGCCTTTTTCAACAAGTTTGTGTTCTCGGCTTCCATTACGTACTCATCCAAATGTAGCGGGGCATCAGGTCTTTCTGTAGAGCATGTTCAAAAGGTAAACACAATTTGTGAGCTAATCTCAAAGAAGGTAATTCGAGTTCTCTTTGGTAGAACTGCCTCTATGCCATAAACCAAATTGAAAGGTGTGTGATTTGTAGTTGTTTTGATAGTGACTCTATAAGCCCAAAAGGCGTCCACTATTTTGATATGCCAATCCTTTTTTTGTTGATCTCCCTTTGTTTTACGCAAGATATTTTTCAATACTTTGTTAGTAGCTTCGGCTTGTCCATTACCACGAGGATAATATGAAGAACTTTTGGTGTGCTTGACCTTCAAAATGCTCAACAAATTAGCAATGACTTCATTAACAAAGGGGTACCTCTATCGGAATGTATCACGGAAGGGAATACAAACACTGGAGCAAATAAATTCATGTAAAAACCTTGCGGGTTGTGAGGGCATTAGCTTGTCTCAAAGGTATAGCCTCTGCCCACTTAGTGAAATAATCTGTAGCCACAATAATATGTTGATGTTGACTGCTTGAGAGGAAGGATTAATAGGACCAATATAATCTAATTTTGATTTGAAAAGGTCACGGAGATATGATAGGATTTAAAGGCGGTGGCAATAAAATTCTTTTACTAAAAATTTGACATTGATGGCAAGTTTTTATAACCTCATAACAATCTCTAAAAGCAGTAGGCCAATAATATCGGACACGAGAATCTTTTTTGCGGTGGTATCCCCGACAAAATGCCCCCCCTGAGATACCTTTGTGCATCTCTTTAATGATCAAGGCAGATTCTTCTTCACTTACACACCTCGACAAGATTCCATCCTGTTGACTTTGCATAGGATATTTTCTATCGGCTTGAATTATGCGCACTTGTCTTTAAGTCTTCTTTTCGACTTGGGTGAGGTTTGGAGAAGTGAATCCATATTGCAAAAAATCCCTAATAGGTTCTTTGCCATCCTCCTTGGGCTTGACCTCCACGAGTTACTTCAAATGTGCTCTTGCAAATGAAGTGTCGGTAATATTCATTTCATCCTCATGATCAAAAATATATAAGGCAAGTAAAGGCTAGGATTTCGTGTCAAGTGCAACTCTTTTACGGAAATATCATAACTTTGCAACTTACAAGCCCACCTCTGGATCTTTGGTTTATTAGTTGCTTTACCAAATAGCAATCCCATTGGATTTTGCTTCATATGAACTTGAACTTGGCTTTTCGAGTAGGTGCCCCCCTGCCTATTGATGAGGAACATGAGAGCAGCGTGACACTTTTTTTCTATTCTAGTATATCTTTCTTCAAGAGCGCAGACCATTGCTTGCTTGCAAAACTATGGTGTGCTTATCTATAAAAATGGCTAAACCTATAGCCTTTTTAGTATGATGATATAAACCTCAAATGGCGAGGCTCAAATCGGCTTTTTTAAAAGAGTAGCTTCACATATGGATAAAATAAGAAAGTCAAAAAGCTTCTTGGCACTCTGGGGTCCATGTGATAGGTATGTGCTTGCTTTGATTTAGAAAACTTCCCTATCTGGTCAACTTAGAGATAGGACTTAAGATATGAGCAAAATTTGGGATATACATCCTAAGGAAACTTGTCATACCAATGAAACTCTTAACTTTTGCTTCAAATTCTTGGGAGGTACCGGTTTTTGAGAGCTTCAACTTTATCTTGAGCAACTTGAATACCTTGGTTTGGATACCTCATGTCCCAAGAGTTGTCCTTTGGATGCAAAAAGATGCATTTTTTGGATTTAGATTGACTCTCTGAAGTCTGCATAGAAACAGATTTTTTGCAAGCAATTCCACATGATTATTAGCATGAGAACCCAAGCAAAGGTCATCCCGGATACACTCTAAATTCTTCATGACCATGGTTTTGAAAATGACATCCATTGCTCTTTGGAAGGTAGGCTGGAGCATTCATTAGGCCAAATGGCATTCTTTTCATAGCATAAGTACCCGGGAGTGATAAATGAAGTCTTTGGCTGGTCTTCCTCTTTGATACTAATCTGGTTGAACCACGAAAAACCATCCAAAAATGAGTACATGTCTTTTTCTGCTTGACATATAGAATTTCTTCCAAAAAGGCAAGGGATAACAATCTTTTATAGTGGCTTTGTTCAAATCGATAATCTATGCAAATTCTCAAAGTTCCATTCTTTTTTCCCTTTGGAACAATGCGGGATACCCATTCGGGGTTGATGATCTCTACAATGACACTGCATCCAACATCTTATGCAATTCATCTTTGATTAGATCTAAAAGTGAAGCATTTATTCTTCTTAACTTACGAAAAGCAGGCTTACGGCCCTCCTTAATTTTAATTTCAAATTGACATACCTCCTCTTTGATACCAATAAGCTCGGAATAATCCCAAGCAAACACATCACTTCTCTCTTCAAAGAATTTATTGATCTCTTCCTTATTTTGTGTGTCAAAAGATCTCCCACAAAGCGAGTTCTTTCGGCCATGCTTGTTGATTATAACTTCATTGATTGCCTTTTCACGGGATGCATTTATAACTAGAATGGGGACAGAGCTCCTTAGCCTCATCCTCATCGAAATCTTCCCTACGGTATAGCTCCCTCGGATAAATAAGTCATCAAAGTATCTACGCACAAAGCATCGACTTCCCAATTACGCTCCCTTGGGATATGAGTAATTTCCCAAGAGGTAAAATGAGCAAGCATTCCCATTACACGGTTTCTCACGGAGCTCCATATCGGCATTCTTGGCTTGATATTCACCATTTACTGTCTGCAAACTAATTGTGAATCCCCATAGATATGTATAATTGAAATATCCATAGCTCTAGCTTCTTGGAGACACTGCAATCAAAGCCTTGTATTCTGCTTTGCATTAGAAGTTATTTGGGAAAAATTCTTCCTACCTTGGCCAAAAGTTTATTGGCGGTATCTTTTAATATAGGCTTTGAGATGAAGCTACATTCAATTTCTTTGATATTCCTCCATCAAACCATAAACAACCTCTTACGCCATCTTGAGGAGGGTAGTGCACACTCTCTAATTAAAGGGATCAACTCAATTTTCTTGGTGCTAGGAGTTGCTAGACTATATGATCCTAGTGGTTCTTCTATAAGCATTTCTTTGATAAAATGTACCTCGTCATTAAAGCCATAAGAACCATCTTGATTATAGATTGTGGCCACTTGAGTGCCATTTGAAATGGTGCATCTCCCTTGAGACCAGATTGGCCTAGCATCAAGCTGTAGCCATCCACCTCCTTCCGACAAGAGATCATATATATGCGTATCTTCTCCTAGATCTTCAAAAGCAACAACAACAAAATTGGCGGCTACAACAATACCTTCGGTGTTAGCGGGGACCTTGGTCACAATTCCAACTGGTGCTATCTTAGCATTAGAAAAAGATTTTTAACAAGACGGATGACCTTTTATCTATCTCGAGTCCACATTTTTTCATAACATGATATGGCATGATATTCAAAGGTGAGCCTCCATCTAACAACACATTGGAAAAAGAATAACCTCCTAGAGTTCTTTGAGCACATAAAGGCACACGGATCCTCTTCATTTTGGGCGAGAATAAGATTAGTGGCATTAGCAACACCTACACAAGCCTCTTGCTTCACTAAAAGTAGTTTGTTGTAGTAACTTTTTCCTATAACCAGGGTGCAATTTTTAACAATGTAAATAAGTCCACACTTACTTTAGAATTTTTAGTAAAACATCCAACTCATCAAGGTCATGATCTTTCTTACCATATTTTTGTTGGGGAGGTGGAGCTATTTCTTGAGGAGGGGCCTCTATAACGGTGGTGGTGGCAGTCTTTGATCTCCTAAAATGCTGGAACAAACTTGGTAGGCTTCCGGTGAGGTTTATGGGAATCTCCCATATTTACGGTTTGTACCACCATCACTTCTTAGGTCTTTGGCATCTCGTAGCTTGTACAAACCTTATAGAGCTAGTAGGCTCTGCAAATCTTACATGGGGAGTTGCCTCGGACTTCTTTTTCTCTCTTGCTTGGCAAAATATTCTTTAACGGTGCATCGAGGTCGGTATGGCCAATTTCATTGCAAAAAGCACCAATTTGGACATTCCCTACCAAAGTGACCTTTCTTTTTACATTTAGGACATATTTGCCAATAACAAATGTCAATTTGGATGTGAAGTTCTATTGCAATGAATACATTCGAGGGGGTAAGTTCTACCTGCCACCTTGCCTTGAGCTCCACAAGTTGTTTGGTCACCTCTGCTAAAGCCTCGGTCACCTTTGTCAGTGCGCCTTGACTTCTAAAATCGAGAATCGACTTCTTCTTTTTTTCTTTTCTTTATATGCGGCATAAATAGGGACGAGAATGGTGAGATTCATAAGGACCATCGGTGGCATCGGGGTAAAAGGATCATGATGAAAGCTATGGTGTTTTTACGGTAGAATAGAAAACATTTTGGTCAATTCGATTGGTCTTGGCAAAAACTTTGTAGATGGAATCAAAACCTTACGCGGCTTGAATCTTGATAAGCTTCACTGTGAATTTAAGTGCGGAAGATAAGCCTTTAATGAAGGAGGATACCAAAAGAGTGTGGGAACAGTGACTTGAACTTTTGGCATCTATTCATGAAGGTACTAAATCTCTCCTTATCTTGGCTCACACTTTCACTGCATAAATAGAAATTTTGCAACTCATTAACAAGGTCTTTAGGGGCGACGTTTTCCAAACTGTCAAAAACTTGGTGACAAGATCATCCCAAGAAGTGGTTCCCATAAGCTTCTCATAAGTCAGCCAAGCACCGACTTCACTTTCCTCTTTAAAACACTTTTGAATTGTGATAGCTTGCATCCTTTTTGAAGCCAAAATCCTGTAATAATCTTCAAAGACTTTTAGAAAGGTATTAGCACTCATCTTTGGAATCAAAAAGTAGGCAATGGAATAGGCATATTCAACTCAAGCGATAAGGCAAGCTTTGAAGTAATCCACTTGCAAAATTAGGGGAAGAGGTCTATCTCTAAAGGGTTACGGAGAAGTCTCGATCTTCCATTGGTTCTGTTCTGCTTTGGAAACTTTTGTTTTGGAGCCATGAGTTGAAAATCAGGTAGAAATCTCGGTAGAACCTCCAAAATGTTGACCCTAAACACGGCTTAAGGATCAACCCACAAGGAACCAACTTGAGCTTTCACTCAAATTGGGGTTAGAACCTCAGATCACTTAAGGTGATCAATCTATGCAAGCAAATTCCAATGAAAAGTCCAAAAACTTGAAGTTTTGTACCTTTCCCATTTCCAGAAATTGACACCTTTGTCAAAATAGTTGTGGTATTGATATGCAAATCGATTTTTTGAGTCAACCCTTTGTAGACTTAGTCGAGAAAAGATGTAGGTAATCAATGGTAAAGCTTTGACCAAGTGAGAAACATAGTTTGTGAGTTATTGAGCTCAAAGTGCGATCAAAATTTGGTCAATAGCGGTCAAATCTGAAAGCTTGATCAGAGATTGGGATTTTGGAGTTGCCAGACGAGTTGTTGAGAATCTTCAAAGCAAATGTGCTTTAATGATGATAAGGAATCTAGGCAAATGGTCAGATTGTCATCTGGATAAGCAAAAGTAATTTTTGTATTTGGATTTGGCAAAATCTGATCAAGAATAGTCAAAAGCAGTGCAAAAATTTCTAACTCAAGTTGTGAGTGGGATTTTTGGATTTTTTCAAGACATATATAGGTCCCGGATGCTTCAAGGATTGATGGCAAATGGATCAAAGGTAATCAAAAGTACTCGGGGGGATTTTTCGTAAAATTTTGAGCAGAGAAAAAATTGTAAAGGATCATAAGAGAGATAATTTCTTGGATAGGCATCAAATTTCATTGATAGGAATGTAAATCAATCGTAATAATGTTGGATAATAATAATTGATACTTCAAAATCAACTTGAGGTCAATAAAAAGTTTCAATAGATAATTTCCAACCAAATCTCTTGTGACTTGATCGGGGAGTACTCGAGAGATTTCCAAAATCCTTTCAGTCATGCTTTCGGCAATGATCCACGGTAAGGTTTATGCGGCTTACGGGCCTTCAAGAAAATTCTTTTGTCGAATCCCATGTTTTTATCTTAGTTTTCAAATGTTTGCTTAATCTTAGCCTTGATTGATGGGTTTATTCGGTTCATAAAAAGTGGGAAGGTCAAAATAGGTAGGTTTAGGGCTCGGTGCCAAATCCGTGAGATTCGAGGTGGAAGCAGAAATTTAGGGTTCTTGGCTGTATTTTCTCGAGAAATAAGCGCGATCGATTTCGTATTTTTGCCCGTATATCCATGGAATATCTTTGTATTTTTAATTTTGCAAAGCTAGGCCATGGTTTTAAAAGGTCACTTATAGAAAATTGAAGAGGTGGATCACTTTAGCAATGGCAACCCTAATTTTCTTTGGGAATATGCTAAGTCCTTGGGCATAATGGTCAAGAATATTCCATAAAGTATACAAGTGGCATGGCATAATGGTAAGGAATTGCAAAAGGGTCTTGGCTAGGGAAATTTGCAAAAACAAATGTCATATGAAGTGAGAAAGTATAGAGGCAATGGGGAATGTGGATGTAATGGAGAAAGGGAAATTTGGGTAAAAGGCAAAATAAGGTAGGCAAGGGTAAACAAAAAGGAGGGTATGGGTGTGGGAAGAAATGGCTAGAAAATCTCAATGGATAGAGATAGAATATGAACAATGATTGGATGAGAATGGCTAAGGGAATAAAATCAAGCACCATGGGGTCTTCCAAACTTTTGACTTCCAATCTTCAAAAATGTCTTCCAAACTTCATAACCCAGAATCTTCTAGAGCATACTTTTTGACTAAGCATTTTGACCTCAAATAAAGTACCTCATGTGAATTTGAATCTCGAGCACTTGTTGACCTGAAGAATGAACATCCTTTGACCTCCATATCAATGTTAAATGCCAAGAATCTTCCAAACTTTGACTTAGTCTTCTAAAGTAAATTGACCTAGTTTGAATGCATAGACCACAATTAGCATGTTGCCCTTTGGGGGCAACAAGTATATGAATGTAATGTGTGACATTGAGAAGCAGTGGCAGTGAATATTTGTTTGACTACAAAGCAACCTATGAGAAGCAGTGGCAGTAGGTTTGCATAGGACTAGAACATACTTACTAGATGCAGGGAGTTTGGTTACAATGGTGACAGTATTTTCACTTATGGGGTATTGTTCAAATGCAAGCAGTTGAAGATGCAAGCAAATGCATATAAGTGCTTTATGCATATAAGTGCTTTATGTGCTTTACAAAATTAGAGGCGAAAATTGGTTAATGGTTAAAGAGCTTGTTTCCTAAAGCAGGTATGTGGGATAAATCGAAAGTAGCAGATTTCCTTAGCCAAGCCTGTGGGATATAGTTCAATAGAGAATAGCCTCGGATTGGAAAGCATGAATGATGCCTTAACCGCCAGAAGTCTGCATTATATAAGTAATGAAGATAGCAGAGGATGGATACACGGTGGATGAAGCAGAATCAAAGTGTTCGGTGAAGAATCCGATATACAAATATCGGTCAAAGCGAGGCTTGATGTTAAGTCAATGACCCCGCTACAAGAATGTTGTTCAATGGTTTAAATATTTTCATTCTCATGACTTAAAGTTTGAATTGCTTTAAGAACTTAAGAGTTTTATTTTATTTGTCAAACCACAGGGATAAGTGACCATCTTGTGGCTCCCTAGTGCATGTGAAGAAAATTTTTTGTGAATAAATCTTGCTAGACAAGTAATTTGCAAAAGGTCATTATAGTTTGTGTGTCAATTCCTAACAATTGGTATCGAGCTAGTAATATGTCTAGCGATTTGGAGCAAGCTTGCTCAACTTTGTGGATGTGTATGCCGGAGGTCCGTGGTTTCAGTTGGAAGGATGCTATAGTACACATCTTGGAAGTAGAAGATTTGTGGGATTTGGTGGATCCCCCAAGGAAAGCGTTCTGCCGGGGAATCTTGATGAGATCGGCTCTAACACGGCTAGCTCAACTAATGCTTTGCGGTCTTGAGGGGACTTCTCAAAATGAAGGTGCAGTGGCACGCACAGGGGAAGTAGAACTTCTCAAAGTGCAGTCTGGGAGGTTTGGGGAAGCGGCTCGGGAGGAAAATCCTTGTATGCAAAAGCAAAGGAGGCTCAAGGAATCATATCTTGCAAGGTAAGTCCTACAATTAGGTTGAAATTAAGGGGCTTGATTCCACGAGATATGTGGAAATATATGCTTAAACATTATGAAGATAAAACATCCTCTCAAATTGATTTACTTGAAAATGAATTAAGAGGGTTAAAATTAGCAGAGGATGAAGATGTCTCGGGGTCCTTTGATAGGTTTGATAACCTCATAGGCGATCTTCTTTGGGGCAAATGTGAATGTATCAGACGAAGCCAAATTACGCAAATATATCTAGAGCGGTGGATAATGAAAATCTTGCCTTATTTATTAGAAATACTTGTAAGACAAGAGAGGAAGTGAAAATTGTTTGAGAACAGAATGGGAACAAAAGAAAATATCAAGGCAACAATCTAATGATCCTGAGATATTAGTTGTTAAGAAGAAAGTGACTTGCTATCATTGCCATGAGCAAGGTCACTACAAGAATGAATGTCCTAAGTTAAAAAGGAGTTTAAGCTGTTACACATGTGGTGGAAGAGGTCATGTAGCCTCAAAATGCCCAACTCCAAAGAATTATGCAAGGGGAAGGGGGAGGCCTGATAGCAGAGGTGGCAGATCCTCAAATAGAGGAAGAGGAAGAAGTTATGAAAAAGCATTTGTGGCTGAAGAACATGGAGAAAAATCTAAAGCAAATTCTGAAGATGAAGATGATGAGGTACTTAATGAATTTGCTATTCTTGATAAAATTTGAATCTAACAAATGTGATGATTATATGGTAGTTGATAGTGGAGCTGAAAGATCAGTAGTGCAGTCCACTGATCTACTGAAGAATGCTACCAATGCAAGTTCAAGAAATATACAAGTTGGAAATGGAGCTCTTCAAAAAATTGAGTAGAGGTTTCTTTGCGGCTTGAAGATTTAAATGGTGACATTGTAGATATACAAAATGTGTTGTGTGTGCCTACAATATAAGAATTTGATTTCTGTTAGTCAACTGGTTGACCTAGGCTACAGGGTCACTTTTGACTCATTGCAATGTAATATTTATCTCAAGGATGAATTGAAATTTCGTGCTACCAGATTTGGAAATTTATTTGCAATGAAAAATGTAGTGAGCATCAATACTATTAAAGAAGAAGGGTTAGAACTATGGCATAATCGACTTGCTCATACAAACAACAAAAATCTCAAACAATTGATTAAACAAGGTTGGATATCTTTTGCAACAAAAACTCGGCACATTTCATATGTGAAGGATGTGTTTTGGGAAAAGCGAGCGCATTGCCCTTTGCCAAGCGAAAAACCGAGCAACTCGGGTGCTAGAACCGGTACATCTGATCTACGTGGTCCTCCTGAATATCAAAAGTAGGACAAATAAAAGGTATTTCATTACCTTCTGAGATGATTTCAGCGAGAAAGTGCACAACTTATGCTTTAACTACAAAGTCCCAAGCACTACAAGCATTTAAACAATTTGTGGTGGCATCCGAAAAGAGAAACTGAAATAAAACTGAAATGTATTAGGTCGGATAGAGGTGGAGAATACCTATCGACAAATTCGGATATATTGCTTGAAGCATGGAATTAAAAGGCAATTGACATGCGAGACATAGCCCTCAACAGAATGGTGTATCAGAAAGGAAAAACAGAACAATATTAGATGCTGTTAGATCTATGTTGAAGCAAAGTGGACTACCTAGCAATCTATGGGAAGAAGCACTCAAGACAAGTGTAGAAATACAAAACAATTTGCCATCAAGCAAAGCATTGATGGAAATCGCCTAGTTACGCTATGGAATCCAAACACAAAGATTAATTTTGACAAGTACAAAGTATATGGGTGTTTGGCATATTCTCACATACCCAAAGAGTTAAGGAAAAAGCTGGATGATAAGGCTGAAATTGGATTTGTGGTTGGTTATGATGATGAATCCAAAGGATATAGAATCTACAATCCAGAAAACAAAACAATCATAATCAGTAGAGATGTCTTGTTCAATGAAAACATATTGTACAAGCACAGGTATAAAAGGAGGCATAAGATTGAGGAGGAACACATCGAACATAAGGATGTAAAATTTGATGTTGATGAAAATGATGAAAATAGCCAAGAGGATAATGTGGAAACAGAAAATGGAAATACACAACAAGAACTCAGCCAAGGCCAGCAGATCAACAATGGAAACCTTGAGAATAAAGGAAACAATAGTCGGGAAGAAAAAGAAAAACACAAGTTGAAAAACTCATAGAAGAAGCAAAAGTTGGGGAATTTACCATATGGAAGGGATGAGCAAGGGAGAAAGCGAGAAGAAACATTACTATTGATGAACGGAGTATGAACAAATTATGGCCCTCCTTGAAAATGAAGATATACCACAGAATTTTGAAGAAGCTCGAAAAAGTATAAATAAAAAGCAAGTGGATGGCAAGCTATGGAAGAGGAGCTAAGCTCATTTTGAAACAAAAACATATGAGCGGTGGATATTGATGATGACAAAAATGTGATTGGAAGTAAATGGCTATTTAGGATCAAAGAAAATCGATGGCGATAAGAGGTATAAAGCGGGACTGGTTGCTTCGGGGTACACTCAAAAAAAGGGGCAAAGACTATGAAGAAACTTACTCTCCTATTGTCAAGCTCACAAGCATTAGGATTTTGATTGCAATGGCAAATGAAATGAATATGGAAATACACCATATGGATGTCAAAACAAACCTTTCTAAATGCTACCTTAGAAGAGGAAGCTTACATGAAACAAGCTCCTGGGTTTGAGCAGGGAGAAAATAAGATTTGGAGACTACATAAAGCAGTTTATGGGTTAAAGCAATCCCCTAGAGAATGGTACCTCTGCATGAATCAATTTCTACAAGAACACAGGTTTGAAAAATTAAAGAATGATGGTAACCTTTATAGATTCCAAGAAGGAGAAGAATTTTGCATTATAGCACTTTATGTGGATGATTGTATAATGATTGCAAGTACTATGAATGTTCTTAATAAAGCAAAGAAGATTCTGAAAAACAGGTTTCAAATGTCATATTCCTAGGAAAAAATGCTATAACTTGGATATGCAAAAAACAGGCTGCCATAGCTATGAGCTCTGCAGAGGCAGAATATGCTGCCTCATCTCTAGTGGCCAAAGAAATAGTATGGTTGAGAAGATTATTGGAGGAATTAAATCATATACAAATTGAAGCTACAGAGATTATGACAGATAGCCAAAGTTGCATAGCTATAGTGAAAAACCCAGTTCATCATGACAGGACTAAGCATATAGAGCTAAGCATTCATTTCATACGAGATCTGGCATCACAAGGTATCATTCAAATGAAATATGTTGACACTAACAGTCAAACAGCAGACATCTTCACTAAAGCACTTGCAGAAGTCAAATTCAGTAAATTCAAACAACAGTTGAATGTTTGGACTTATAGTGTGAATATAAGCTGAAGGAGGAATGTTAGAAAATAGTCATCTTATATTCATGAGAAGCAGTGGCAGTGAATATTTGTTTGACTACAAAGCAACCTATGAGAAGCAGTGGCAGTAGGTTTGCATAGGACTAGAACATACTTACTAGATGCAGGGAGTTTGGTTACAATGGTGACAGTATTTTCACTTATGGGGTATTGTTCAAATGCAAGCAGTTGAAGATGCAAGCAAATGCATATAAGTGCTTTATGCATATAAGTGCTTTATGTGCTTTACAAAATTAGAGGCGAAAATTGGTTAATGGTTAAAGAGCTTGTTTCCTAAAGCAGGTATGTGGGATAAATCGAAAGTAGCAGATTTCCTTAGCCAAGCCTGTGGGATATAGTTCAATAGAGAATAGCCTCAGATTGGAAAGCATGAATGATGCCTTTTTGAATGGGAAGTCCGCGCATTATATAAGTAATGAAGATAGCAGAGGATGGATACACGGTGGATGAAGCAGAATCAAAGTGTTCGGTGAAGAATCCGATATACAAATATCGGTCAAAGCAGGAACAGTGTTCGAGTCAATGACCCCTGCTACAGTAACTGTTCAATGGTTTAAATATTTTCATTCTCATGACTTAAAGTTTGAATTGCTTTAAGAACTTAAGAGTTTTATTTTATTTGTCAAGCACAAGGGATAAGTGACCATCTTGTGGCTCCCTAGTGCATGTGAAGAAAATTTTTGTGAATAAATCTTGCTAGACAAGTAATTTGCAAAGGTCATTATAGTTTGTGTGTCAATTCCTAACAGCATTCTCCCCATGCTTGTATAAACGACTTCGTGAATTCAGTTACTGCTACTTTGAATTCATCTAACTTTCCACCCACCATTTTTTCTTCTACGCCATCAAAGTTACCGGGCCGCTTTCGGATTACGCCACGCTTTAATTTTCTTTAGTTTTGCCCTCCCACGTGAAGTACGGTCATCTTCTGCTTCCAGCAAGTCCTTATACCCCTCCCACTTTCCAGTTGGCAATGATCCATTCTTACGTAATTTAGTACAAGGCAGAAATCTTTTCGCTTTCACCCCACCCATAGATGGTTTACAAGGAACCTTGCCTCCCTTCTTAGGATCTTGCGGGGATTTTATAGTCACCACCATAAGATCGGAAAGCACGTTCTCAACATCTTTCATACACTTTTCTACGGCTGATTGTGGAGACTTATTCCAAGCAAAAAGAATGCTCATGTACACCATCTTATCCACTATTCTTAGAAAGGCATGGAGAGTGCAAATATGTACTCTCTTCACAGAATTGCAAGTCACGGGGATCAAAGTTTTGTCCTCCTTCTCGCGCGTTGGTTCAGCATCCCTGGTCACATTCGAGAGTAGTCATTCCCTTCCCTTATCATCTACCCTAGCATACAAACAATAAGGACATACGTGGGTAGTCTTACGGAACCATGTTTCATGTTATACATGCACTTGATGGTCTTTAGATCAGTGACCAAATGCCATTCAACCTCGTAATCTCCAGTAGCCGGGAACACGAAGCTTCTCTCCGACTCCATGAGCAGCAATAATAGTAGGAATAGGTGTATCTTTGAAAGACCCAGCGAAGAACACCATGATTTTCTTCCGGTACTTGAAATATCCCTATCCACCAAATATGGTCCTCTCGATTGAAACAGAGAACTTCCCTTCCTCATTATCGAGAATTTGACAACGCCTGTTCATTAATGTCAAAGAAACCCTCTCATACTTTTCACCTTTGATCGGTTCCATCTCATCCAACTTTATAGCAATTTGGAGTTTCCTCCACATTCTTCCACTTTCATATCATAGAAGCGAACTAATGGAAGAAGCATTTTAGAGAGATCCATCCAACAATTATTCTTCTCGTTAAGAACAAATAGATCATTTTAAGAGCCACCCTTCTTCTTACTTTTCCTAGTGATTAGTGATCCCAAATGCACGGATGTGGTGATCTGGTACATCTCTCCCAAATGTTCGTGTATACGCATTCCTCTTTGTTCTTGCTCGACATAACCCGAGTCTTGGCGGTATGGTCTTCGTAATACCATGTTGCTTGATACCATCCCGCAAACATCTAAAGAGAGCAATGTAAGCTTGTCGACCGATACCCACATTGTCACATAATTCTTGCATGCTATCGGCACTTTGACTCTTTCCCAATTCATAAGCACTGTTCAACAATGACTTTTCTTAAATGGTTAGCTCCAGGAAGCTTCAACATATCTATAACATCATCTTTAGTTACAAGCTTTTTCAACGAACTAGCCATATTACAAGGTTTTCTCTTCTTCTTTTCGGCCGAGTAGGATCCATCAGATTTTTAATAGCGTGGATTCTTCTTCTAGACCCCCACCACTAGGGGCAAGTATACTTAGGGCCTTCAGTTCTTTTTTCCTCTCCCTCATGCCCAGTGGTGTCATTTTCGGTCTTTTTTAACCGTCTCCGGTTTGTCATTATCCTCGAGCATCTCTTCAATCCTTGTTTAAGTGACTCCACCTCCATAAGCAACCTTTGATTGGAAGCTTGCGGTTCTCAGTATTCTTAGACCTGCTTTGGTTAAGAAATAGTTACACTTGTTGGAGGTAATTACAGCAGGTGCTACCATATTGCAATGCACTCCACACAAATGATTGTACATTGTTCTCAACCGCACATCGAGTTACTTGAAATATTATTGCAATAGCCAAGCGGACTTTGATTACCCTTACGAGGCAAAATGAATAAGCCCCGATGGAGAATGAAATTCAGGATGTCTTCGGTGATCGGATCGATGGGATCTGATTCCCCACGCAGAGAGATCAATATTCATTGCACCAGAAGCTCGAAGAGCATTCTCATCGACCTGTTCCTTCCGATTATATTGATTTTTGTAGGGCAAGCAGTTCTTGGGCACCTCCACCCGGAATTGGCCTTTCAGTTTCTGTATTCAAAAAAGAATTACTCATTGTCATTGCCCGAACTTAATAGAACAGTTACCTCTGCCATAGATCGAATTCAGAGTCGCGTGATCGCTTTCCGAGCTCCACAGTCCGGCGACCAAATTGATGCAATTCTTCGCCAAAATACGAAGGAAAACTAGAGAATTCCTTCGGATTTGGGCGAGGATTGACATCAAAACTAAATTCGAAATGTCCTCCAAAGCTTTGGCGCCCAATTGAGCCATTCTTGAGGTGTCCCGCTCGAAGCTACTCCTTGTAGCTTCAGTTCGGTGGGAAGGTGGGGGGAGGAGGGATTTAGGCGTAATGAGTAAAACAACAAGTAATAATGACGTTTACTGTGGTTTGGTTGCTCCGGGCTGAGGTTGGTTTAGGTTCGTGGGAGCTTTTTGCCCATACCTGCAGGTTCGGGTACCAACTAAAATCCAAATTTGGGAAGGGCTTACAAGGGCGTTAATAGACTCCACCAAACCTCTAATGTGCAGTTGCCTATGAGTTGCTCCTTTCATAATTAGGGTGTCGGTTGCCCCTTCCTATTGAATACCAAAGCTTTGCCCATCACAAGGTAACGTCAATGTGAAATGCAAAGCTTTGACGTGTATAATGCGATCCTTCCAGGACTGAATCATGAGCAGAGCCACGAGAAGTAGCAGCAAACATGGCTGGAAACTGTGTATAGATAGGCTCTAGTTAGAGGGGATTTTTCAAAAGTGAAGCAGTCTCAAAATTCTTTTCATTGACAAAGCCTTTTCTCTGAATTTTTTCGTTGACTGTGGCAAATAGGTTACATCTTTATTGGAAAAGATATGTATCGATCTGCTTCCCTTTTAATGCTCTATTTCTCTATGTGCGGTTCCATCTCTCTGTGTAGTTCCATAATTCAATGTGTATATTATCTATTTGTGTACTCAATTCAAGCTCTAGATATTTCTTGACCACGTTTATTTCCTTTTTTAAAGTTGATAAGATACAAATACTTTTGACTATACTTTGATATTGCCATATCATCACCATTTGATATTCGACAACAACTAAATTTGATGACTTACATAATGGTACAAACATTTTGCTCTTCTGCTACAATTTATGGGTTGTGGAAATTGTTATAGGTGGTTGTTGTTGGTTGGTTTCTTTTCTGGACATTCACAGCAATATGTTGGCATAAAATTTGGGGAATCTTTTGATTACTCAACATATACACATCAACACTAGGATTGTAGTGTCCATAACCATTAGATGGAAGTAATTCAATTTGTGCTGATTGTCAACACAGGATATATTGACATGTCTCCTGTGATGGTTCTGTAGCTGAAAACAGAACATGGCATCAAATTGTACTACCACAAATTTTACAATTGCAAATATGGCATCAAAGCTTGGGTTTCCAATGGCAATAATTTAGCCTTCATCTGCTTTTCCCTTCTACTTGTGGCTTCTAATTTTGTTCATATGGGGGACACCACATATGCTTTGTTAGCTGTAGAATAAACCAGAGTTGGATTATTAAGAATATATGAAAAAAAAAATCATTGGGACTTGAGGATTACTTTCATGTGTTGTCAAAGACACGAAATACTTAAAGAAGTGCTTAATAGGTCTGCATCGTTAGCATAGGCTTTCGCAAAGTGGACTACTAAGAATCTATGGAGCAGGACTCAAGGGCTAACCTCAATGTCTATATCCTCATAACCCGGCGGAATAATGCAAAAGCAAAAAAAGCAACATCAAATACTTCCTAATATATTGACTTTAAATCTTAAAAAACCAACAAGATTATGATGAACTAGCTAGGCACAATGATTAACATAAAATGACTAGTTCTTAAAGAGTCTTGAAGTTAATACGGTTCCGTAAGGGGTCTGGAGTTAACATGGAAGTAAATGTACGATGTCAAATATCACGATCTTATATACATTGTCTTTATACGGAAATGACTAGATGGTTATGAAAATCCTAAAAGGTTTCAAAAATTGTAGAATTATCACCATTCTTGCATTGAACAAGCTTTCAAATCAATAAGTGAGTTGGTGAAGAGAAATGTTTGCGGCGGCCAGGGTAAGTGAGTTGGTGAAGAGAAATGTTCGCGGCGGCCTTGGCCGCCGCAATAAATTTCTTGTATGTATAACACAACAATAAAATATGAATATCTGACTAAAGTAATGACTAAAGTACAGACATCCAAAGCGAGCATTTAAAATCTCTATAAAACATATTTGCAAAATGTAAGAATTAGTACTTGTATAGAAAATAACTTCCTTAATTTTAAATACACGAGTACAATGTCCATATCTTGCAGTTATGTGCTTACTGGTTTTAATATGTTGAAGGGAGTAGAGTGCATATCAAAAAAAAAAAAAAAAAAAAACAAATGGTCGACATCCGCCGTCGATGCTTGAAATGGAGGTCTACAATTTCGCCATGTTTTTTTTTTTTTTTTTTTTTTGGGGGGGGGGTGGAAGGAAGGAAGGAAGGAAGGTTCTTTTATCGTCCAGGAGGCCAATCGGCCTATAGGACCCAAATTACGGGTGCGGCAAGAAGTCTGCTACCCGGATTAAACCCCCCTGTGAGGGAAAAACCGTCAGCGAAGAACAAGGCCGGGCGGCATGTGACAAATATACATATACACTACACATGAATTCCCGGGCACCTCGGTAGGGCCGGGGCAGAGGTGAGTCCGCGAGATCCAAAACCTCCCCGGAGGTAGGAGCTAAGGGATCGAATCGACGGCGATCGAGTAGCTTCGTGGGAGGCGCACTGTGTCGCACCAAGAGAACGTGAAGCGAGCCCGAATCGACTATAGGCCGGACCCTCTGGAAGGCATGGCTTTCATCCTCAACAACCCCGGTGGCAACACCGACAAAGCCCGCCCCCGGGCGCGGCTCTCAACCCAGGCCCGCCTCAAGCCCGAAGATGGTGGGCCCCTGCTCGAATGGACGCGATGATCCTGCGCTTCTTCATGGGCAACTGAGAACGCAGGTAGAGCTGTGGGCCTCGAACCAGGGTGGGGTTTATGTGCTGTTTGTAGTGTGCCATCTTTACCTATTCGAGCATGGTGGTCCCGAGCTTCCCCGAGGAAACAAGAGTCCAAGTACCCCCTCTATCCCTATCCGGCCGGGTCGTGTGGGGGGTATAATGCACCCATCCGCTGAAGGTTCTAAATTTGCATCCAACACGATCTTGCATACTCTTCACCTCTAATTTGATCCATGCTGCCCCCTTTTGTTGATGGTGCCATAAGACATGTCCTATTGATGCTGGTGGAGTTCACCTTCTATTTATGCTAGTGGAATGCCATTCCTAAGCCAAAGTCATGTTATTACAATAGTAAGACATGCATGTCATGTATTATAAAATTGGAAGTCATGTAATTACAACTAATCTAGGGAGCAAAACCATAGTAAGTGGAGGGTAGATTTTCTGCAAAAGATGCAAGAAGACAAACAAAAGTTCTTCAGAGCATACGAAATGAAATTGGAAAAAGAGGCAGCCATATGACAATGAAAGAGAATAGACCAGTGAGACTCTAAAGTGATCTTGTATGTCTTCTGAAATAGGCCTAATTAGAAGTATTCTTGATGATAGTTTCCAATGTGATAACAGCAATGGCTTTCGTCCTCATCCAGAATGGCTTTCGTGCCGAGAGACTCTTCGACTTTGTTGCTTTGTCTTAACAGGGATTCTAATCCAGGTCAGATACCAGAGCTTAAAGATTGGAGCGGATGTCCGAGATCCATAACCGAATCTTATGAAGGATCTAAGCATAAAGACCAACCTAAAATTCCTGTTTCTACTGCCCTGAACAGAGTGTGGTTTCTTGTTCAACAGGCCTATTTCTTGTATAATGTTATGCTCCAAAAATGCAATACTACGCTTTTGAGCTCCGAATTAAAACTAAGCTCGAAATCCACTCCTGCAAAGGCTCAAGGAATTTTAACGGAACCGAATTTCGGTCCCTAAAAAGGAATCCCTAAATTTCTTGGAATTCTGCAAAGACTAAAAATTTAGGGCTAGACAAAGCGGAACTAAACTTCCGGCCCTTGAGGAGTAATCTGTAAATCCGTGGAATTCTGCATTTCCACAAACTGAGGGAAAACAAACCAAACGAAGGCGCACCCATCCAGATTTGCTTCCTGCACTGCCGGAGGGAAAAGGCGAAGGAAAAAAAACTTACAATCTCGGCCGTCCAGCTCGGTTTAATAATACCACGTGGCTAGACATCTTTGTTTGATGACATGGCTCACGTTTATTGGCTACTTGGGCTGCTACTTGGCGAAGCCTTACATCCACGTGGCCACTAAGTAGATTCCAAGATATCGTTTAGAAGAGGGAGGAATGAGTGGCGTGGGATGGAGAGCGTTGGGAGCCATCTTGCCAATCCAATATGTTGCCAGAATTTCGACAGTCGGACTCTTTGTCACTGCTCCTCCTCCAAAAAAGAACCGATGCCCCAGGATAAGGAGTTCATTGGAGCTCAATGGAGCAGTGCCTCCTGCTCCAATTGATGGGCCAAATGGAGCTCGAGCACGACAACTCGAAAATACAATTGAAGAGGTAATTTGCTTTATCCCTCAATTTCAATTCTTATAAGAACCAAGGGCTGTTTGTTTTTTATGCTATTCAGTTTCTATGTTTGGTCAGTGATGCAATTTTCTTTCAGGTCATCTTCAACTCTAGGTTTTTTACTGCTTCAGCTGTTGTTGGATCCATGGCAGGTGCTTTGCTCTGCTTCTTCAAGGTAACACACAAGATGGTTCTTTTATTAGTTCAAAACAAGTTCTCAATATCTTACTTTTTGTGTAGGGGAGCTCGTTCATATACAAGTCTTATATAGAATACTATAATTCTTGCTTGCGAGGATTTAGCACTGGCAAAGTTGTCATGTCTCTTCTTGAAGCTTTAGGTATGTTTTCACAACCTCATAACTAGTTCTTGCACAACTCATACATTTTCCCAGTATATGATCTCAACCCCTCATATGTACGTCATGCTTTAATTAAAAATGGCATTTGAAGAGCATATAGCCATAAAATCAAAGTTTGATCTTGAATTTGGAGAAGGGGTCCTTATTACGTGCCTCTCAAAATTTAATTCTGAAAGGAATAATGTTCAAGGTGCAATCTCCTTACTCACGTTTACTTACTATCTTATTTCAATCTAGCTCAAAAATTACGTAAAAAGCTCAATAGCCCACATTATAACATGTATACATTACTCACTTTTTGCTTGTGTTTCAAAAGCCTCTCTACTATAACCCTCACCTCCTTCGCTTGGAGATGAAAGATAGATAGATAGATAGATAGATAGATTTAACGCGTCACGCCACTGCTAGGCTGACATCAACCTGGACATGTGACCACACACCACACTACATTGCTTGGTTGGGCCCCCCCAACCACTTTACATTTGCGTCGTGAGTTTTGACACCCAACAGATTCGGAGAGCGAAAAGGTCTCGAACGAGACCTATAGTTCTAGACCTAGTGTGTTACCACTAGACTAAACGCCAGAAAAAAAAATGAAAGGAAGTGATTATGTCTGAAATATCATTATGTGTAGAAGACGTTTTAATTGTACATTCAAAGTTATAATTAAATACCATCTACTGCATCCTCATACACTTCCATTATTCTCTTCTACCTCCATCACATTTCCATTCGTAATGCAATAGCTGAATATTTATTATTTTCCTTGCAGATGTTTATCTTATGGGTACTGTTATGCTTATTTTTGGAATGGGTCTATATGAGCTCTTTATTGCTAGAGGGCAACGTAGAAAAGTATGCAACTCAAATTTTTTTGGAGTCTTCCCTCTTCAGGTACAACTTATTTACTATGCAAGTTGATTTTGCTTCAAGTGCCCCATGTGATTAAGGTCACATTTTCTAGGAACAACCAAGATGGCTCAAAATAACATCATTGGAAGAGTTGAAAACAAAACTTGGCCATGTCATCGTAATGGCACTTTTTGTTGGGATGTTTGACAAGAGCAAGAAAGTACCAGTCCACAATACTGTAGATCTTCTTTATCTTTCAGCATCAATGTTGTTGGCCTCTGCATGTCTATTTCTTCTTTCAAAACTCCACTCGAATTCAAAGGAATAACTCCTTAAAATTAAGGCTAAGTTGTACTTTTGACTTATTAACTAATTTGATATATTGCTCCAATGCCATATGTTCAATGTGAAATGTCCAATAAGTATATTGTTGGAATATAGTTGGTTAGATCCACGTAAAAAATATTCACTAATATTGGTGGTTGAGAATTAAACTGAATATCATCCACTGAGAGCAGATGGTCTACGGGACCCAAATAAAGAACATCTGGACTAGAACTGTACAAGATTAAAAAACCTCTGCTCCTATGGGTTTTCAAGGAAAAAAAACTTAATAGTAATAAGTCTCTGATGAACTGTACAATTTGAACATATCAATCTAATGATCGAGGGCATAATGGAGCCCTCGTGTCTATTATCTCCAGGATCTAAGATGCCAGTGTGTAAACCAAAAGTACATTCATGAGTATATGTACAGTGGTTGGTTAAGTGTAACCAACCTGTCAAATCATGCCCATATAGGTGAAAACATTGGGCAGTGCTGAAGGGTATAGCTCTCATCTTCAATAAGTCCCAAGGGGTAGCATTGGCAAACCCTGTTTTCTCACTTTTTTAGGGTACATCTGCCTGTCTCGAATTAGAGCAAGAGTCATGAAAGAACCCACAAAGCAAAGGCATGAAGTGCGTCACAAAGACTATCAACTAGGTCCAAGTGGAGAATCAACTCATCAAGCAATCTTAAGTCATATCTCAACATCCATCTCAAACAATAAGGCACTAAGATCACAAAAACGCATCTCTACTCACAACTAATCAAGTCATGAAGTGAGGCACCATTACCCGGGGAGGGTTACAATTCATCAATAAAAAAGCTCAACAAAATCAAAGCCATGAGAACATATCCACTTAGAGCCTAGTGCTGGTCTAGGGACCTTTTGGACACCATTTCTACTGTCTCTTAACTCAAATTCAGACTCTAATTGGTCCCAAAGGATCTTAAGTGGCCGAAGGAAGTGAAACTTTTTCCATATGCATGTCTTGATTATGAGATGGAGTGCGAATGGATGCAATTGCTCCACGCCTTTTCATGGATAATGTGTTGACAAGTACCGCTGCGAACCCCTGGCAAGCATAAGATTAATCTGGCTTTTGTAGTGAGAGAAAGAGATGTTCTCCTAATCATTAGAAGCCTATATATGCTTTTTTGAATTGGATTGAATTGAATTAAATTAAATTGATTTTTAATGTCCAAGGAGACTAAGAGGTCTATGGAACCAATATAAAAATGGGCACACGCCCATACTATACAAGATTAAAGAACGCTCGCCCCAATGGGTTTTCAACAGAAATACCTTGATGGTAGTAAGCTCATTGATGAATATTTACATAATCAATTTTCTTATTCGTATAGCAGTGAAGAGGCATGTATCCCTTAGGCTGTTAAACAGGAACATGAACGAAAGGGATCAATCATCATGTCATTCTCGTCTTCTTTTTTCTTGCATTTTTTTGCGGTGTGTGTCGAGTATATAAACGAATCGAAGCTAGGCAATATGTGCAAATGAAGCATCTGAAATATAACTGCCAATTGGACATAGCTGGGCTCGTCTGTCCAGGACCTCCACGATACAAGATATAGTCTCATCTCTATGAGCATCTGCAAAAGCACATGTAGTGGCTGAATAGGTATAGCCAAACTGATATATCATGCTCGAATAGCCACCAATGCTGGATAAAGTTAAAGAGTATCCATTGTTTAAATTTGGTTTTCCCAACGGGTGGATTTTTTTTTTTTTTTTTTTTTTTTTGGGTTGCCCGTAGGGCAACCCTTAGGGAGTATGAAGCAAGACGGATAGAGGGCCGCGATTGAAGAATCTTGCGGCATATTCGTCATCGACGGCTGTGGAATTTTGGGATTTGAGGGACCCCTCAATACACTTAGACGGCGTGGATTTTACACGAGCTTGGCGGAGGGTGGGGATGTGGTCGGCAGATCTTTCAGGCTCCGAGCCTGTCGTCCACTGGTGTCTAAATTCTTCCTTGATCGGTTGTCTGTGGTATTTTGGCGGAATTGCTAGTGCAGCAGGAGTGTGACCGTGGAATTTGTAGATTCAGCGATTTTTGTTTTGTAGGCTTGTGGGTTTGGCATGCCTCTGTTTTATGCCTTGATATGGCCTGGCGGAACGGTGGTCGGGGGGATCGGTTTATTTCGAGCAAGGGAGGGTCGTTTTAATAAAGGGTTTTAGTCTCTCTGTTTTTGCGTTGCTAGGTTTCTTGCGGAGGACATGGCCGATCGCTTAATCGGCTTGCACCGCCATGGTCATGCTTGGTGGAGGCCTCTGGAACAAAGCTTTCCATGGCTAATCAAATTTTGTAAGTATGTGTTTTATTTGGCATTTTCTACCTTATGGGTTCTCTTTCTGTCGGTCATATTTTCTAACGAAGTTTTTCTTCCGGGTTAAATGCGGCTCAGGTCCTGTTTGGTGTTCTCTGCATTTCCATGCCAGGTCCATTTGGCCCAACAATTTCGGTTTTAGGTTGTTGGTACGGTTGGTAAAGCTTCAATTAATTTTAATGAGAGATGGAACATGTAGCATAGTTGATGGCCCGAAGCAAAATCGGTAGATGCCTCTAAACTTCAAGAGTGGGAGATCGGAGATAGAAAAGCCATAACCACGATTGGTTTGGCGAAGGCTCACGTTCACCTTGTGGACAAAAGGCTCCAAATATAAGCTGGGATACCTTAGTGGAAGCATTTGGCGGCAAGGGAAAGAGTCGTGAGTTGGCATTGAAGCAACAAGTGTTTGATGTGGTGAGTGTTGGAATAGCAAGGTTGAAGGCGTGAGTGTCGATGAGAAGATCAAATGGCGATATTATTGAAAGCATTAGCTCCCGATGTCTCTTATTGAAGATTCTCGAATGGGGCTCGCATGAAACCAACAAACGCCTCGATAGATAGGCTTCTCATTCATCTCGTGATTTTCTACAATGGTGATAAGTGGGTAGCCGCACACATGCGAACTACCCACGAAAAATAAAGGAAAATCCAATTATATCATTTGGACCCCAAAACTACAATGCTAATAGATGAGTGGTTGATGTACTGCCGAAAGCTTATCCGGGATTAAAAAACCCAGCCCTTCGGGTTTTCGAGGAAAACCCTAGTGATAAGCCTTCGACGGGGGCTTGGACAAGCGTAAGGCATAGAAATGGCTCCCAAAACCCCCCCGCATGGAGAAGTCGAAACGGATGATGCCGCCAACCCGCACGCACATCACCAACACAACAACGAGACAACACAAACATACCGGAGGATAGCATCACCCGGGGTGGAAAAAGCATCACCCCGGGTGGAAGAAAACATGATAAACAGAAATTTGTGCACAATACAATAAACAAAGAAGGGGGGGAGGGTGGGTTCAAAGAGAATAAGGTACTGCTGAGAGAAGAGGAAGCGCCGATGAGACGTTGATGCAGAACCGTGCCTAAAATACCGAAACCCCAACCAGAGAGGGCATGCGCCGCATGCATGCATGCAAGACATGCATGCTCGCCCCATCCTAGAATGTCGATCCGATGTCTCGGATCGAGGCGATTCTAGAATGGGGCTCGCAGATGAAACCAACAAACCGCCCGAATACCGCAGAGAACTTCCTTATCAAACTAGAATCGAGGACTTAAGGTCACAGGATGATGAAGGCTAAAAGAAGGCCGAGGTCGAGAAAGGACATGCCACAAAGATGACGTAAACATAAATGGGCCAAACCAAGCGGGAAGAAGCCCCTCCCCGCCGGAAACAAATCAAAGAGAATAAAGATGCTGGCGAGAAGAGGAAGGCGTGAGACGTTGATGCGTTGAACTGCGCCTAAAATCTGAAACCCCAACTGAGAGAGGGCATGCGCCGCATGCATGCATGCAAGACATGCATGCTCGCCCCATCCTAGAATGTCGATCTGATGTCTCGGATCGAGGCGATTGTGGATAGGTTCGAACTAGGCAACCTTTAGAAGGGGTTCCTACTGACTGAATGCTATTGTAAATCAAAGTTTCTCTTTACCATATTATTATTGCCATTGTTTCTGGCTATGAGACTTTGCAAGTATTCCAAAAGATGCCTTCACCGAGAGCTGTGGAGATTGTGGAAGGAAACTCCATGTGAGTGCTGGGCACTTTTTTGCAAGTTGGTACAGAACATAGATTTTTTTTGTATAGCTACATGCAAAGGAAAGGCATCATAGGTTTGATTCTACGTCTCTGGACTGCATCATGCAAGTAGTCATAGGTGTATGTCAGTATTTGCCTAAGATTGATTCATTGATGAATGCTTAAAAAGCATGTCGGTGATTGGAAAATGATGATCGCATTTTTGGACCTTAAGGGTTGGCCACGCACATAGCCCTTTGCTATGCAAGGCCATTGTTTGTCTTTATAAGGGGTCTCCTTTTGCTTTCTCATTTCCATCTTTAATTATAAGTTAAGGGAATAAATCTCTATGGCACATTATTCAAAAGCATTCATTGTTTTAAAAGAAAACTATGTGATGCAATCACGGGGAGGTGCGGGGAAGATCTTTGTCTTGTGATGTTGTCGTTGCTAGTCACATTGTTGCCATCGTCTGAGGGGAAAAAGGATAGCTTTGGTTCTCATTGTGAGTTTTCTGCATGTAGGTATCTGTCTTTAATAGAAGCAGATCTCAGGGAATATATGTCTCAGGGAATATATGTGGGAATCAGAATCCTATCATCCTTCCTAGAACATTTAAGGTAAATTTCTTCTTTTTAGAGTTTTGCCTCATAGTGAACACAACAAGGATGCTTAAGCTATTTGTCAATGTGATAGTGTTAATAATGAAGTGGACGGTATGCATTTTAGGAGACACATATTAGCTCGGAGTAGATCAATTTGTTAACTGTCTGTGGTGAAATCATTCTACAGGTGTATCAGAAATACAGTACATACGGCAAGCTACTACTGCTTTGTTAACATCCACAGCTTGGAGCAAAGTTGGTAAACAAAGTAGATTTGTTGCAACGTTCCTTTTATTCCGTACCTTGTAGAAGCTCCATCATGAGCTCCATCTGAGTATAGAAATTATATATGCATTTGAATCCATGAGTAAATCCAGTGGTTGAAAATATTATTAGGTCTTATAATGTTCATGAATATTACAAATTTACACATTTGATACCTAACTTATAATGGTACTCTATGCAGCTAGCAAAACTTGCTGGTGCTCATGTAACAGCCACATGTGGGGCACGGAATGTTGAGTTAATCAAAAGCCTAGGTGCTGATGAAGTGCTAGACTACAAGACTCCAGAAGGGATTGCATTAAAGAGCCCTTCGAGTTGCAAATTTAATGTCGTCATTCATTGCGCTTAGCGGGGATTCCTTGGTCTACATTTCAGCATGTTCTTGCTAGAAGAGCAGTAGTGGTCGATCTTACTGCTACTTTAGGTGCAATCATGAGGAGTGGTCTTATGTTCCTTACCTTGGCAAAGCAAAAGTTGCTAAAAGATGGTAAATTGAAAACGATAGTTGATTCCAAGTACACCTTAGCAGATCTTGAGCAAGCATGGACAAAGTGTTCTGAACGACATGCTACAGGCAAAATCTTAGTGGAAATAGCCAAACTATGATTCTGTACATTGTGGCTGATGGCTTATTGATTTTTGAACTTTTATGTATTTATTCCTTTGTATATTTCTGTTATTGTAATTCAATACTAGTTTGTTCCATTTTTCTAGATTTATCTTCACTCTTATAATGCGCGATACAACAGACAGACACTCCGTACCAGAACAACTACAAAAAGTGATTCTAGGGACAATCATCATGTAATAAACCGAGCATCTTAAATATCATCTTGAACCAAAGAAAATACAGGATGTGTTTGTGGACAAAGAGTTTTTTCTGTGTTGTGATGTTAAAGTCAAAGCACATGGAGTTTTTTCGGATTTTATGTTGGTTCAAACATGACGATGGATGATATTCTAAAGCTGTAATAAACACTCTTTTAGTTACATTTGATGAAACTACCTCTCATCTCGTTTATGACTTCTCTTCAAGTACAAATTTTTCTTAAACGAGGGACTTAGGCATTTTTAGTTTACACTAGTTTGCTTCGTATTTCCAATCCACGTTGTAGATTGTTGATAACACATGAAGCATTGTCCTTTAATGTTCCTTCCCATCCCATGTTTGCTGGCCTCAAGGGGTGTTATTGGCCATTGCACTAAATGTTTTACATCATATGTGTTGAATGGATGTAAACACAATGGACTTAGTGATTATAATGGTCAATTACAATGGTCAATTGTAGACGCATCAATGGGCCTTGCAAAGGAAGGAAGGAAAGAAGGTCAACCCATTGATGCGTTAGCATCTTGTTTTCCTTATGTTTTGGGATTTTCCAAGGTAAGAACATTTGCCGATTTTCAAAAGTCAAAAGCTTCTTTCTATGGTTTTGAATGGGGACGTGTCATGCATGCTTTGTTAGATTATATATGCATTTCGGCACCAGTCTGATAATCTGGCTGAAAATTTCCTTTTTTGGCTATGCAAGGATGATAGGAACCCCGTATGCATATCGCGATTCTTGAATTGTTTTAGTGGAGTTTTTTAGAGCCTAATAGCAAATATATCTGCTTTATCTCTTCTTTTCTAGACCTGTCCTCTTCCTTTATCACTTTCTGCGATTCCTCACAACTATGAGAATCTTAAAACTGAATGTTGTCTCCTCCACTGCCATAATTTCAGGACAAGTTCAAAATGGGTATAATAAGAATAGAATAGGATTTTGGAAGCTCTTGAACTTTTCTAAATAATGCAGCATAAGAGTGTGATGCCAAACATTATTTCCTTTGCAACGATTCTGGATGCATGTTCTGTTCAAACTAGCATGACTAAAGGAAAATAGATTCATGCTTCCATCATTGATCGTGGTCTTAAAACAAAAGTTATTATAGCTTCTTCGCTTATTGATTTTTATGGGAAGTTTAAGTGCATAGATAATGTCGCCTGATTCGTGGCGGAACCGGCATTCTTGTTTCAAGGCGAGCATGCATGCATTGCATCGTCGCGTATGCATGCATCGCATGCGTTTTTGGGTAAATTCTTCGGTTGGGCGTTTGCTACTTATTATGGAATTCTTCATCGACGTTTCATCTACGCTTTCCTCTTCTCTCAGTGATTTCTTATTCTCTTTGAATTGTTTCAAAGGCGGGAGGGGCTTCTTCTGCCGGTTTGGCCAATTGGCGTTGCTTTCTGGCTGTCCTTCCAGGCCTTTAGCCTTCATCCTGTGACCGCCGTAATCGATCCTAGTTTGTTAAGGAAGTCCTTTGGCATTCGGGCTTTGTTGGTTTCATGCGTCGCCGGTGCAAGAATGTCGTCGATTCGCGTAGCGAATCGGCATTCTTGCTCAAGACGAGCATGCATGCATTGCATGCGTCGCATGCATGCATCGCATGCGTTTTGGGTCGTTCTTCCGGTTGGGCGTTTGCTACTTATTGCGGAATTCTTCATCGACGTTTCATCGGCGCTTCCTCTTTCTCTCAGTATTACCTTATTCTCTTTGAACCCACCCTCCCCCTTTTCTTCTTCTTCTTCTTCTTCTTTGTTTTATTATATTTTGTACAAGTTATGTTTTTCATGTTTTTTTCCACCGGTGGGTGATGCTTTTTTCCTACTTGGGGTGATGCTCTTCTCCTCGGTATGTTTCTCGTTTGTTGTGTTGGTGATGTGCGTTTATTTTGGGTTGGCTTAGCCATCCGTTTTGACTTCTCCATGCGGGGGTTTTGGGAGCGATTCTATGCCTTACGTTTTGTCTAAGCCCCTGTCAAGGCTTATCACTAGGGTTTTCCTCCCGAAAACCCGAAGCGGTAAGGGTTTTTTAATCCCGTGATAAGCTTTCGGAGGTACATCGACCACTCATCTATTAGCATTGTATTTGGTTTTGGGGTCCAAATGATATAATTGGATTTTCCTTTATTTTTCGTGGGTAGTTCGGCATGTGTGCGGCTATCCACTCCATCCACCATTGTAGAAATCTGAGATGAATGAGAAGCCTATCTATGGGCGCTTTGTTGGTTTCATGCGAAGTAGCAATGCAAGAATGCATGCTCAATATTTGATAATGTTTTTGAGCAAAATGTGGTTCTATGGATCGCCTACGCTTTGTTCCATTTTTGAATGTGGAAAATTGGAAATTTCACGTGCCATGTTTGAGCAAATGCTTATACGAAATTAAATCTCCTACCCTTATGAAGTTCGTTTGTTAGTATCATCTTTGCTCTCGAGCCATGCTAGTCGCTTAATGAAGGTACGCCATTTTTCTGTTTCTATGAGTCAAGACTACAATATAACGCCAATGGTCGAAAGCATTATAATTCCATCATTACCTACTTGAGCGAAAGGCTTATGTTGAAGTAGTAGAGAATTTGATCAAAATTATGCCATTTCAGCCCACTCAAACATCTTGGACGACATTGCTTAGTGTTTGTAGAGTAAGGCGCAGAACGCCTTTATGATGACATCGGATAGCGTAAATTAAAAACTAAAAAAATGGTCACATGGCATTATGATGCTCCGGTTTACTGTAAATTGAAAATTAGAAAAGAAAAAGAAAATGGTCATAGGATGTTTACTTTTAGGTACGCAGACTTTTTTCGTAGTAATATATGCCACTTTGGGACAAAAGGGCTTCGGCAAATTGTCAGTCCATCTTGGACATAAATCACAATATATGTTGGAGGCAGTACTCAAACATTATCTTGCTATTGTCTTACTTTGGTTCTCATTCTAGGAGTTCTATGTAAACAGCAAATGCAAGAAAACAATACAATGAAGAGCATAACAACTATTGCACATTTGTATCAGAGAATACTTAGTTCGGTGGGCATGTCTATTTAAACTTAAAGTAAACATTTGTTTGCAAATTATTATATATGCACACTTGCAATAAGCTCAAGAGCCACCACGTTATCCATGGCTTGAAGAACTTTGTTTCAAAAGAATGCTTGTCTCGAGAAGCCCCGCTCGCCCTCCTCACCCATTTCTTGCTCATAAATTATCACGAATTTAGCACAAATAGTCTTATGTTATTGTATGATGACGAATTTAGCATACATACTTCTTATTGTTATATCAGCCACTATAGAAACGCTTCAAAATAAGAAAATGTTAGTTGCCCGACCTTTCTCTAGAACGTTATAAATATGTTTTGAACCTTGCATTACGCTTTCATATCTTCCACATGAAATTTTGTGATTTTGTACTGTTCTCTTAGTATATACTCTACATTAGGTACATATGTTATGTAGTAAATCACATATTCATTAAGGTCCAAGAAGTCTTGGACGCTTGTAAGGTTTAATAAACCTACAAGTCCTTGAACCCAGGGCCACTAATTTGTTGAAGGTCTTTATAGGCTGCAGACCCGCAATTGCACATATATGTGACCTTCAAATATCTTTTTACTTCTTCCGCAACTTAATTATTGCTATTAGTTGATCTTTGTCCGCTCCTAGCATGAGGCATTTGAAGTACAAAGTTAAACATTTGAGCATCATAGTGGTTAGGGTTTTGAACGTTTCATATTTTCAATCATGTTTATCTTTTTATTCCATTGTTGTTAAAGTGCATAGTCTCCGGGCCGGAGTCCATTTGTGGTGGTTTGGACTCCCGCCCGCTTTGTGCATGACATCGGCATTGTTATCCCCGGCTTAGATTCTTTTGTCGTGCTACATGGCAAAAGTGGTCTTGGCGGTGTTTGGACTTAACGTGGAAGGGTGTATACATGAGACAAACCCCGTATTGGTACGCCGGTCCCGATCGGCTGGGTGGCATGTTAAAATCGAGTAGGTATCGTAGATATCTTTGGGAGATTGTCTTGAGAAGATACATTGTGGATATTCAGGGCATTAAATGGTTGCTTAAAGATGGATAAGAAGGCATGTAATGATGTTGTTTCGCGATATATGTATAAATCAATGGTTGGATGCGCGGTTGAACAAGTATCAAAGTAGTTCATATTTGTTAATTGCATGAGTTGTACTACAAATGAGTAGTTTCTTTAAATGCTGAAACCCCACTTAGTCTTTAGGACTAGCCCCACAAACCGGTGTAAGCGGTCGTGATGGGCAAAGTGTAGAGAGCTACGAAGAAGGAGACATAATATGGGATATGTTCTTGAGAAGGATTATTATTTTATTTAGCAACCTTGTGGAATTATGGAGAATTGAGTGTCTAGACCCTCATTCAGCCAGATCCGGGCCAGATACGCTCCCTTAGTACGGCCGGACTTGCCCCTACATTTGCTGATGGACACACCGTCAGTACGTGCTCTGGGGTCGTACATTCAGGAGGTACTGGATCTGTGAGCCCACCTTTCCCCTTTGGTGGCCGACCGGTCGGGCACTACGGTGTCTGTGCATGAGTGTATATATTTGTGTGTTTTTGCATTTTGTATGTATTGGAGCAGTTTTGTCAAGAGTAATTCTTTGCCACGGGTTTTCCTCGAAAACCCGGGCAGGGGTTTTTAATCAGGGTAGTAACTGGCTGGCGCTTTTGTATTGGGTCCCATAGACCGATTGGTCTCCGTGGACGATAAAAATACCTTCCTTCCTTCCTTCCTTCCTTCCCCTCAGTCTTAGGTTCTTAAGTATTGGCTATATGTGCCTCAAAAACTTGAGTCTATATTGGATACGATAATGCATAATATTACACAAATTGCCTCTCCACTTGTTGTTACTTTGAATGAAGATTAGATTCTTTACCATCAATTATAAGGTTGCAAAGTTGCATAGTTGGATAATATCCCGGGATGCACTTATACATAAGGGGGTATGGCATGCGTTAGGAGGGTAACAAAAACCCCCTTGTATACACATTTTTAAAAGGCATGTAGAGATATTGCTCTAGATCGGTGCCTAAAAACACCCCTAACCCCTATGTATACACGCACACAAATGGTCCAAACAACACCCCTCCGTTGAACTCTCATGGGTTATAACGCTAATGAAAGGTGAATCCCCGGGATAATATATCGAATTAGTTCAACCACCATGTACAAATGCGTTTGTCAGAAATACTCGAGCCAAAAACAGGGATCCCTTGCGTTGATTACAAAGATGATGTTTCTTGATGTCATTTTCGGAAGCTGATGGTTGTTCCCTTTGAATGTCATATTTGCACACTAGGTGGGGAGCTTATAGTTGGCGAATTACTGCGAAGCACATAGGGTATTATTTCATGACTAAAAATTATGGATCTTGCAGTATAATGCGATTTTATTTTGCATTAGTATAAGTTGAGATGGCTTAATAGAATCTTTGTTCTATATAGGCTGCCTAATTATGTCAGCAATAGCAGGTCTCTGTGTTTTTAAAGATACGGTTGAGACATGGGACCGCTTATTTGTAGAAAGATTCGGTGTTGATGCCTCTGTTCGAACTAAAGATGGAGGTAGTATATCACCACATTATTTTGTATTGGTCGATAAAAATCTGTGTTCCAAAACAATCTATTGTGTGTCTTTTATAATCTTGTACTTGTGTATTGCAGTCTGTCGATTCAATAGTATTGGAAAATCTACTTGAGGCAGCCAAATCTAAAAAAGAGATTCGTGATTTCCATGCTGGAGGTCCTTATGAATTTGTCAATCTTTCATTCGATTTCTCTATTCCTCAAGGTAACTAATACCTGTGTTTCTGCCTTCTCTATTTCCCACGTTCTTGCCTTCATAAAACATCTTCAACAAAGAGACGTGATTATGCTTATTGAAATCGTGCAGTTAGATGCTTCCACATGTACTGCTCACAAAGAAAATGCCAGGTTTTAGTGCATATATAACTTGCATTGGACATAGTGGGGACGCCTTCAATTTTGCTACTAACACATTGAAGAGTAGAATGGATTGTCCACTCACAATATTGCGCTCTCTCTTTGTGCGAGATAAATAAAATCGTGGAGTAAATTATCTTTTGGAAGTATATTGTTGAAATGATTATCAAAGTTTTGCTTAAATGCACCTGCATGTTGTTTAAAACAAGAAAAAAGATTAGTTGAGCCTTTATTGGTTCTTGTTGTAATTTGAGTTAACACAAACCATTAACACACAACTACCATTAACATTATTAACACAAACCATTGCATTTGACACATTTAAATTAAAATCCCCCTTAAACCCCCTTTGGTTTGGGTGCATATTCACACGGGGGGTTACTCAGGGCAACGAGAAATGCCTTCGGATGGGCATATTTGCCCTTTATTCTAAGATCAGGACCGTACATAGCGATCCTCGTTTGTGGGGTATGCATGTACAAGTTTTTGTATACTGTATATTAAGGTTTGCAAAATACTATAAGGTGTTAATTTTATACATGTATTGTAATTTTTTGGGGCTCACAGCACCTTGCCAACGTAACCCCCCGTGTGAATATGCACCCAAACCAAAGGGGGTTTAAGGGGGATTTTAATTTAAATGTGTCAAATGCAATGGTTTGTGTTAATAATGTTAATGGTAGTTGTGTGTTAATGGTTTGTGTTAACTAAAATTTTTTTTGACCTCTTCGGGGCCTTAAGGATGGTGTAGGGGTGTAGATATAGAGATTACCTAATACTCTAATGATGGATGATAGATAAATGCATGTAACAATTTTAGAAACATCGCATGTAATATTGTGCATGTAATATCTGTGCATGGAGATTCCTTAGTGCATGTAATATTGTGCATATAATATCTGTGCATGGAGATTCCTTAGTGCATATGAATCATAATAGAAAATGGTAGTAGAGCTAAAAACAAGCCATTACATTCGAAGTCCTAATATTAAGTGTGATATAATACCATGATAGATAATAGACAAATGTTAACACATTAAAAAAACAGAAAACATTAGTTGAAGACAAGATTTGAAAAGAACAAGTGGAGCAACAAAACTAAGAATTTAGAAACATGTTAACAATGACAAGGCGACCATCATGGAAATTTCTATTTCAGAATTTTTGCCTATAAAATGAACCACCCAGAAGTCAAATCACAATAACTCCTGATACCTACCATCTTCAAGCTACATATTCCATATTTGGATACAATTGGTTACCCAAGACAATATGTACTAAGGATACGCTTGGAAAACAAAGCATCTTCATGGCTTTGATGGCTTTCCACATAAGCTTGTACTTCTCACAAGAAGTACTTTCCACAAGAAATGCTTGATCTCTTCGACATAAATATAGTTATTCTCTTCTTGAGCAAAGCTTAGCGGTTGTAGAAGCCACCATTTTAAACACAGTTCTAACATTCGTACAAATTTGCCATTTAGACATAATCGGTCATACTCGTTTTGCTCTCCTAGCCATTTTGGAACTTGTATTGTAACCCATGTTACAATTTTTATTATCAAATGCCTCCCCAAACTAAACTTAGTGTGGCAGTGAACATGGGTAATAGAACTGTACAAAACTCGCTCATGCTTGCCCCAACTAGATACCAATGCAAGAACACTCTACTTTGAAAGAAAGAATCTGTTTCATGTCTAGAATAAAATTCAGCCAACCGATAGTGCCCATACCTTAAAATGAAAACGGGGTCAGAATACCCTTGAGTTCACGAAGCTGCAATGAGTGCAAAGCATCCCCGACCAAAAGACCTCCCGCTTTTGCAATATCTGCTTTGCATTATGTATTGGGGGGAGGATGATTCCCTGCTCAAACAAGTGTCCAAGTGTACATCAGCAACACACAATGCGAAACAAGCACAATGTTTTGTCATTAGGGCAAAAGCATACACTACAGCAAAGCAGAGAGGACTTACAATGGAACAATCAAGCGGGCGACCGCAAGATTATCTTTGCAAACCTTTGAAGAAATTTACGATCAATCTTATTCAAAGCATGCTCTAAACTGTTAAAAAATCCCACATGCGAAGCCCACGAGCAAGTAATGGCCCTTATGCAACGATTTATGATGAGCCCCTTTCCAAAATACGAATCAGACAATCCATCTAACCCTGTTCCTGCATCTAGCCTGTTTCTTGCCCTAATTTAAGCCGTGCTTGTCGTTTTGTGATCCATAATCCGATCTGCGAGAAGCTAAAACAATGTGTAACAAACGAATTAGAATCTATCCGAACCTCTTCGGTCTTGGGATTTTAGACTTCTTTGTTATTTCTAAGCAAAAGAAAGCGAAACTGGAGATCCTTACAGTCCGGAAAAGACCAAATTTTAGAAATTTGTGATTTATGTCGGGAACAACGGATCACTTCACCTCACGGCTATGGCGGACCAAGAATGAGAAAACCGCCAAATCTTTGGTGCCATCGCATAAATCTGGTGGCAAAATTTGAAGGATATCTGAGCTTTCTGTGCCATCGGACATGAGAGCATCGAGAATCGACATTTATGGCGGAGTGGAGAGCCCAAAAGCTGATACCTTTTGTTGGCCAAGGGGAGTAGATATTCGGAAAGAAAAACACCACGCTTCCACTCCAAATCTGTTTCCACTCTGATCACAAAACATTAATTTTTTGCAAGAATGCCCTGAAATGCTATCTACGAGGCTTGCATGTTCAGCCCTAAAATAAAAAGAGGGCTTTTGTTGTGAGCCCTTGGATGTTAGACCATTGGAAAAAAAAAGCTAAATCAACGACTAAGAAATGATGCACTCTAGATGTACGCATTAGTACATCCATTCGAATACGCCATGAAATCTTAGGAAAACCTTTGTGAAAAGCGTACAAAAACACAAAAAAAAACCCCTGTTATTATGCTACATATTAGATGGGAGGTTTTCTTTAACGGGCACTCCAGATGTTTCTCACGTTCAAGTCTTGTATTCAATGTGTTTCATGGTATCACAACTCTGAAACAAGAATCAGAGAAGAGTTCTTTGAGTTGGGAAAGATGACCAAGTTGCAAATGGATCTGAAAAACTTGGAGAAGCTTGATCAAACCAATGCCACAATGTGGTTTTGGAAAATGCAGGCTATCTTGGAAGAACACGATGTCTTGGATGTGATGAGTGGAGCTGAACCAAGATCAGAGTTTGATGAGGCTGAAAATAGAGATGATAGTAATGATGAGATTGTTGAAGAGATGGCATCTCTGACTACATGGAGTAAGAAGGACAATCGTGCAAAAAGTCCATGATGTTTTGGCTCAAAGATGGGTAGATCCCGTTAGTGAGATTGAAGAGGATTGCAAAGGAGGGGTGCGAGCATTTAAAGAAAATATTCAAGGTCTATAACACCATCAGAGAAATTGTTTTTGTGGTAGAAGTCCTTCAGTGCTAAATTGAAGGAAGAGATGAGCCTACAAACTATATTAGCATTACGGAAAGTCTAGCAAATCAATTGTAGGCTTAAATCATGCTATCGATAATGAGGATCTAGTTATGGCTCTAGGCATTAGAGAAAATATGGGGTCTCTAAAAGGCCCCCTAAGAAATTATAAATTGTTATTATTGTAATTTTTTGTAAAGTATAATTTGAAGGCATTAGTTAATTCAAGGCATTAATATGCCAACTCCATAAAATACTCCTTTAGTATCTATCTTTATATTTTATATTAGGTATCAAAATTGCTGACTACACACGTTTGAAGGCTTTTATATTCAATGTTAGGAAATTTCCTACTCATCTCCCAGAGCAAATGGACACCAAGCCCTCTGACTCACAAAATCCGTCAATACCTTTTGATGCCATTTCCTATTCTCGTTGTTCTGATGCAGAGTGTTGACACAATCCCAATTACATTATAAGACGACTTTAATTTTACCTCTATCATAGTATCAATGAGAGCTTATTGCAACAGAAAATTTCTCTTTTTGACAAACAGTAACAAACAAAGACATATATTTGCTAGAAAACAACTCGTTTTTCAGCTGCATCGATCAAGGTTGTCTTTCCTATTTGATATACATTGCCTTCACATCATATAACGTTCATTCTAGGCATAAAATAATTGTTTTTAACAATGCTTGACAGCTCAACCAACAGCACTTTATCAGATTCAAATTCTAGTGCAATATAAAAGCCAAAAGAAAATTCACGTAAAGGTTCTTCAACAGACTTATTTATATAATAATTTGTACAACAGACTCTCTAGACGGGGAGGAACAGAAACAAAAAATGTTTTGAGCCCATAAACTTACACAAAACATATAAAATGTAAAACTCTGATACGAAACAAACAAGATTTGCTGACAAAATGTAACCATATTCACAAAGAGTTGAACAAAGAGTTGAAGATTGTTTGAAGAAACAGATGAAATATATACATAATCAGGAAGTATATATAATACAAAAATGTTAACAAGTAGTAAACATGTCCACAGACTTGGTCATCGAAGAAATGGCCGTCGGAAGCTGCCTATGAAGGAATTGTATTCTTGAGTCTGTGTATTTTTCTCTTCCTTTCTTTTAAGGAACTATGTTTTTGCTCAAGAAGATGTGACCCTCTTCTTCTTTTCTTTGCTTCGTTGTTATCCTTGGTTTTTTGCACCCTTCCAATAATTTCGTGGTCATTTAATCTCATAAGAGCACGATCCCTTGTCGAGGAAGACGATCTTGGAGGAATAAACGAAAAAGAGCATGATCTTGGAGGGTGCAGATGATTAAACACGCTAAAATCATCTGCCCAACCAGACCCATTCCCCTGCTCGTCCCTCTAGCTGGGATTATAAAACAAATTATAAAATGGAGTTCCATCTCTGCGGGACATTGACACAGCCATCTCCACCATCACACAGAAGAAAAAGAAAGAGAGAGGGAAAAAACCAATGAGAAAGAGTTGCAAGTTCTACTATGAAGGTTTATCGCCGGATTTAGGCATCGAGCAAGGGATGAAGCAAAGATTCTTCAAGAAAATGTAGAAACATCCGACACGGGGCTAAATTATTTGGAAAAGCTTGAAAAGATAGCGCGGGCAAGGTTTGGGGGGAGGATGATCAAACCTGGAGAGTTAGGGTACTTTCCCATGGGGCAAAAACCTTGGGTTTTTTTTCAGGCCCAGCGTACACGTGCCATTTTCCATCAAGACCTGACCTTGCTCGGCTCAAGTTCCGGACCTCGACCAAAAAGTAACATGGCGTCAATTCTTTTTGCCCAGGTCGAGACCTGGGTAGGGCAATAGCCGGTCTAGCTTTCGTCTGTGACGGGTCTTCTCAGCTTGGCGCGAAACGGAGTTCGCAATCTAGCTCATGATGCCGAGATCCTCCTTTTCTTTCTCTTCTAAAATCAGACGGAGCTTTTCTTTCTCTTCTAAAATCAGACGAAGGTGCTTCCTTCTAAAATCAGACAGAGGTGTTTCCTCTAAAATTAGATGGAGGTTCGGCAAATCCTTCCTTCTCAGGTCGGTGCAGCATTCTTCTTCATTGAGATTGAGTTGTTCTTGATTTTTCTTGCTTGTGTTAATTTTGAAAAATACATATCCTTCTTCAATTCCTTCAAGATTTATGATTATCTTTAAGATTAATACCAAATTGTTCATTCACTCCATGAAATGCTAAATAATGATGTGGGTTTGCTTTGCTCTGTCATTTTTTCAAAGATGCATTTTGATCGTGATGAATGGTGTTAGGAATATTTTCACGTGTTAAAAATGTTAGTATGATGGGTCTAACTCCTTAGATCCAAAGATACCTTTAATCATGGCAAGACTATGCTACCTTTAATCATGGCAAGATCGTGCTCAATGCGTAGGCGTAAACTAGCAATTGCCTTTACGCTTTTTGATTGGATTGGTCATTATTTCAGGTCCGTGGTTATTTGCATAAGGTCGGAAGAGATAATCTCAAAAGGACCGAGCTTTAGGTGCTTAGTCCGCAAAACCCCGGACATTTTATCACACATTCTCGTGCATTCCCATATTTGATTCTTATTTTCTATTCAAACATTGCCATGTGTAATCGCTGCCGATTGATCCTGCTTTTATACATTCTTTGATTCCTCAACTACATCATGTCTATTTCTTACACCGATCTCAACCCCGTTGTTTTCTTGCCATTATTCTATGATGATGGAAGGCGAAGTTCATCTTTGCGCTTGTGAAGGATTGAAAGGCTACATATTAAGGACTGAAAAGTTAAATGGATAATGAGAAAGCAAGGCCACTTAGACATGTTGTTGTAAATTAATGTTGCAAAGTGTAAATTAATGTTGCGTTGACTTTTCTTCCTTTCTTTTTCATGACAAGAAAGCGTAATGTCTCGACAGAGAATGTTGAATACTCTGGAATCGGATGTTTTTCCTATAACACAGGAGCCTGAAGTACTCACTAATGAGTATTTGCACAGAGCCTCAAACCCATGTCAGAATATTCTTATTTCTGGACGTTCCGCTTTGCATATTTCAAGTCAATCTGCTGAACCCGAGAAGAAGGTTTATACTATTGGGCAGTGGTCAATCCACGAACTACTGATTTTGCAAGCTGCAAAAAAGGAGCAGCAGGACAATAGCATGTTTGCAGGTGTGCGAAAGAAGCATCGCAATCGTTCTGAGAGATGGAGTGAAGTTGAAGAAATATGTTGGAGAAATGGGATAAAACGATCTGCAAAAGCTTGTCAAACAAAGTGGGATATTTTGATATCCGACTATAAAAAGGTACATGATTACGAAAAGGAGATTCCAAGTGGTCAGAATTCCTATTGGCAAATGTGTCACTCTGATCGAAAAGCACGGCAGCTGCCAATGAACTTCCATGAGGAAGTCTATAATGCCATGGACATGTGGCTTTGTAAGAGAACATCTGTTAATCCTTCACATACAATAAGCGACACCTCAGCTCCACCTTCTGCACAGTGTCCTCCAACAGGTGAATCACCATAACGCTTTGAGACTTGATTAGTGTTCTGCATTTTCTTCTCTTTATACTCACGAATTTCTTTCTTGTATCGTTCTTTGTCCTTTCTTTCTTTGTTCTTTGTTCTTGATATGGCTGCAAAGCAAACATTTTAGACAAAAGAGTAGTGAGAAATAGTACTTAATATACAATATTACCAGCTTTTGTTCCTCTGTGAGGTTGCTCCATAAGTCCCCAATCATTCTGCTAATCCCTCTATCCTTATTTGGATGAAGCACTCTCAATCTTGAATGCTGCTCAGCAAAGAAAAAGTTATATGCACTCCTGTTGTACTTGGGTGCATTTGGATCTTTTCGTGATGATTTGGGTCTCTTTTGCCTTTTCATGGACAAACCTCCTTCACGATTCGCATACACATAATTGAGGTGCTAGTTGCACTTGCAAGAGCAGTAAAAACAAACACGGGGCACATCATCGCTAGAAGGGACACTATATAAGATGCCCCTCAACTTTTCAATCGCCAAGCATTACCGAAACTAGGTAACCATGCTCAATTTTTTTCTTCTATGGCACAGGTAAGAATTGTATGTCCTATAATGCGTAAGGGTCTTCTCGATTCACAATAAGGATAGCTAAATAAAGGCATTTCATTGAACAGAAAACAAGAAAATTACGTAAAACTTAAACACTTGTTAAGAAGAACATTAAACCTTCAAGAGACGGGATGTCCATCCTCCGCTTTTCTTGGTGTTAGTTCCTTCAAACCTAAACATGCAACTTCGGTTGAAGGTTAGGGGTATAGGACTTGGCAACAAAGCCGATTACACAAAGAGGGATCGAACAAAATAATCTATTCAGACTGAAAATTCAACATATGGTATGTTATTACTAGACAAATTTTACCGGGACGGACATATAACCTTAGAGAAAGAGCAGCCTTTTATGGTGTGTTATTGCTAGCATCTAAGTTATGGATTAGGTTAAGAACTAGTTTGATATCTTATCGCTGATTGATTCTAGGTGGAGAAGAAAATATGGAGGGCTCCATTGATGCCGATGGAGACTCTAAGACCGAAAGTGGTGCTAGCAACATAAATGGATATAGCAATGGCGGGTGAAGAGGCTAAGGACTCCACGAGGCAAATAAGGTTTGATCTCAGCCATACTTAAACTGAGGAAGCCAAGAAGGAATGGTGGGAGAAACAGGAAGTGATGGCAAGAGAAGCACGCCGAAGTTAGCACCGAGATTGCCATGGAAGGTCGTGAGAATGACTTATGACATCCATAGGGACAACTCTATACAACGTGATAGAGCAATCAAGTGTGGCAGCCATCGCTGCCAATGCTTTGGTGAACATAGGGTCCGGACTCACATATTTAGCACATACTCTAAACATGTCCATGAGTCAAGGTAAATTGCAATGTCTCAATTTCATTTACCTTTAATGCTGATTATGTGCATGCTTTGCATGAAATAGGTGCTGGTCAGTTTAGTGGAAGATCTGATCAAAATGGGAGCACATCTTCTCAACATAAATGATCTATTCATGTTAGCTATTGTTATTCAAGAAATGAGCTTGAAGATTACGTTTGAAATGAGAAATGATTGCTGAATGCTTTTGTTAGACATCAATGATCTACTCCTCCATTATTTGGATTTTGGATTGAATGGATTATTTGGATTTTTTATTTTGTTTCAGCATTTCATGACAAGTTTATAAAGATGTTTCAGGACAAGTTTATAAAGATGTTTGCTGATTCAGGACAAGTTTATAAAGATGTTTCAGCATTTCATGTTTTTTTCAGCACTATAGTAATCCCCCAAATGATGTAATGGGTGATAATCTTTGATGCATTTAACAAAACGAGGACAAAACTGCCATTACGTTGTTACAAGAAAATAAAGATCAATTTTCAATTCAAATGCAAACAAAAAAAAACAATCTAAACCAACATTCCTTTATCTTTTATCTGAAGTATATAAATGCGTAGTCCACAAAGTGATACGTTTGAACATGGACATTAAATGGACTTTCTGCTGAAAATAAAGCAGTCGTCTAAACAGTTTTCCAGGAATAAAGCAGTCGTCTAAACAGTTTTCCCCAAATCGTCCACATCTTCTTTGCTGTCCTCCGAATCGTCAACCTCTTGATTATCTTCGAAAGGTGCAAGCACAAAAATGCCATTGCATCCACTCTTAAGTTTTTCATAAACCACCTCTAGTCCCTTCTCCGAAATGTGGTTAGAATCCAGATTCAAAAGTGCAAAATTTGCCTTATTTTTTACTGCATTGGCTGCTGCAATAGCTCCAATATGACTCAGCTCATTTAAGCTCAGGTCTAGGTCTCTCAAATTTTCACAGCAGTTGACAATGGCATTACAAACAAGTACAACTCCTGCATCTTTCAATTGATTTTCTGCAAGATTGAATTTCTCCAGGAAGGGCTTTTTAAAAAGGCATTTGCCTTGGACATCCTTACTAGTTTAGCTAAAGAGGATGGCATCAGAAATGCAATTGGCGGCACTCGAGGTGCAATTAATATTCTTTTGACATTGTTCTTGAAGCCAAGACAACCATTATGTGCCACGATTAAGCAAGTTGCATTTGCATACAAATATGGTTAAGGTGTTAAACTTGGAAGCCAGAAATAGTTAACGTAAAGAAAACATGCAAAACCAGGAAAGGTTGAATGCAGATTAAATAAATAAGGCACCCGAGGAATTTCAAACACGCTAGCAATGCACAAATTTCTCTAACTTTCCATTCAAAAGGAAACATAATCCACAGCAATTGTAGCAGGACTATACATAATCTTTATAGAACCTGTAGCATTCTTTGTGAATGTGTATTACAAGTCTTCTTAGGTGAATAGTGAATATCATGTATGTGGCTCACAAAAGACTCACAAAAGACTGCTTTATTCTGCACTATTTGTCCTAACTTGACTCTTCAAATGTATTCAATGGCCCAAAAAAACATTTTAAAAGCATGGTTTGATTACTGGATCTGAATCAGCCCTGTTAACTATAACCATTACCTAGTAGTCACAGTATATTAAGCAGGCTGTGGCACCGTCACCGTTGTGTTTTGAGCTCAAGGTGATTTTTTTGCGGCTGTTTCGATTAATTTTGTTTAGCCTGTTCAATCATGTGCAATTTTGAGAAAAATATGGATGTTCCATGTGCAACTCTGAAGAGAAGATCCCACTTCCTTTTTCTTTGGCATTTGCTGCCCAAGACATCTACATCAAGACATAGATAAGAGACCATGCAAATTACATCAAGATACATTACATCAAGATAGATTTGACAAATTACATCAAGATAGATGCAAATTACATCAAGATAGATTTGACAAATTACATCAGTGCAGATTGTGCAAATTTACCTGATAGTTCAAAGCCACCAAATGTTTACGTTTACTTTCAATGGGCGTTCCACACACAATTTGCTACAGTTTCTCTCAGTTGCACTCCATCATTTAAAGGTGGCTGTCCACGATTATCATGATGATAATCCTTGTGATCTACATCTGCATATACCTGTGCAACATATCTATCTCCACGATCGATCATTATATTGTGCAACAAACAACATGCTGTAATACTTTTGGACAAATGATCCAAGTTGGGTAAGCGCACCTTCGTCTCCAAGTACTGCCAAGATCTTTTTAATAAACCAAACGCCCTCTCCACAGACATGCGTGTGGAGGAATGCATAAAATTAAACTTATCACACAATGGCGTCAGCTTCTTACCTGGATATGGTACAACTAACCATGGCATTAGCGTGTATCCAGCATCACCTAAAATGTACTCAATTTAATAGGTCGATTATTATGATGCATCACCGATCCATTCAATCTATGACCATTGCCCACTAGTGCCTTTGAAGCTTGACACACGGAGTACCCTTGTGTCATTAAGACTACCCGATACCAGCCATGATATCAAGAAATTTTGAAGCGATGATCTACAATAGCTTGCACAATCATAGAATATCTCTTTGTTCTATCATATCAGCCCACTTCTAGCTCATTACTTGGGCAATCTATAATCACATGTGTACAATCAATGGCCCCACGACAATTTCACTCTTGGGGGCACCCATTTTCAATCTTACCATTTCATCCTGGTCCGGCCATTTCAAATGATGGGTTGCTTGGGAGAGCAGTGCATCCACAAACAAGTTTGTGACCCTCGAGACAGTGGACTTACCAACTCCAAATTGTTCTGACAATGAGAAAAGAGTTTTTGCTGATGCTAGACGTCTCAAACCGATTGCCACTTATATTCTCACCGACATATGTCTTCCAGATATGGTGCTCAAAGGAAATGGTGGATTCCTCTGCAAGTCATCAAACAAAAGGTCACAAATGTATAGATAAGTATCGATTGAGACCCGAAACATTTCCTTGAATCTAGCTGGATCTGTAGGCATAACAGTTTCTTGAAAATGAATCCACCAATGGTATGATCGAGGTCTTATGTACCATTGGCTGAAATTGCTCCCACTTAAATCGACCTAAGTAATGCCAGCATCTGGATGCATCAGAGTTGCTGCAAGAGATGGAGTACTCATGTCCATCATGTGATTGGATTATTCAAAAATAAGATTTTCATCATTTTGGCTTTGCTCAAATACCTCCATTTCTGTTTCCATAAAGGGCTCGTTAATTAAGGCATTCATATGTTCAATAATTCTGAGCGCCTCTACCATTGCTTCTATCATAGTGGCTAGTATGAACAGCAGAACTGCTCGCAGCACAATAGGTGCCATATTATAAACTGAAAAGAATAATGCTGCAGTTTAGAAAAGCCCTACGAGTTTACAAAAATTGAAGAAAATGTTGATTCAAGCTAGAACGACAGATCTGGAGTGCTGAAGCAAGGTGGAGAACACGGTTGCCCTCTTCGAGCAAAGGCGGAGAACACAGGCGGTGAAGAGACATTTCTCTGCTTCAGAATAGGGTTTCCATACATTTTTGAAACCATGTGGTTTCCCACACGACCTCGACCCTGCCAAAAACACCCAATATTAATTGCACCAAAAATTCCTAAAATTAATTGCACGGCTTCAAATCTGCAATGGGAAATGTTTAGGGACTCTCTCGTAGGAAAATGTAGTATTTTAATGTGAGGATGAAACGAGTAGTACCTTAGCCTTAGCTAAATTAACACACATTCCCTGCCCAAGGGCAAAAGCCTCGACATTGAATTGGTTGACTATTTCAAAGGTCTTTAAGGACATGCGGGATAGAATATAAATGCCATCAAGATTCCACAATATGGAATTCAAACAAGCAACAGGGTGTGGTTCTGTAACCCCACTGGCTAACACTCATATACAACACCACCAAGCAAGTGTTAGCATTGAAGTAGATGGACTATTCCTATTTGTATTTGTCATATATCTATGGAAAGATAGATGTCATTTGTCTTTGTGATCAAGCCATCATATGGCATGTGGTACAAGCTCTTTTCTAAGAATATCAATCAAACATTCTACTTGACATTCTTTATATTTACTTCATATGTTATTTTATTTGACATTGTTCGTGTACACCATTAAATACTCTTGTGTGGCATGTCCATCATGTTTGGAAAAAGAACTCTTACCTAACATATACTAGCATGTCGAGGCACATGGCGATGAGAGAATAATACAGGTACTCTAACAACTAAACTAATAAGGCTTAGGCGATCATGCATTTGGCGGTAAGAGAATAATCCGCACTCTAATAACTAAGCTAGTAAGGCTTAGGTCCCATGGTTGGAAATTGAGGGGTGTTCGTCCCCCAAAAGTCCGAACATGTCTCAAAAAATCCGCAAAATAGGGATTTTCTTCTTTAAAATCTGGTCATTCTTGGGATAATAATTTGTGAGAAGGCAAGATTACTATAATTCCCAAAACTATTTTGGTACATGTATAAATTTTCATCTTATCTGTATGATGTTTCATACCTGTTTTCATACATGTATAAGACATGTTTCATACCTGTTTTCATACATGTATAAGACAGTAAGGGGAGAAGGTTCAACGAAAGGGGCGAGTAGGGAAGAAAAGGTCCATAATTCAAGTATATGCGTATCCTTAAGGCTCCTCCACTATGAGCTAGCAGGTTCCACCTAGGGAAAGGAAGAAAGGATCCCTACGCAAAGGGAGTATGAGAGGGACATACTGGAATATGGGCTATCCTTTGGAAAATCAGGGGCCGTTGATCTTGACACGTGGGTGGCTAGGACCGCCTCTTCAAATGTCCATCTTGACGGCCACAATTATTCGCCATTGAGGAGCAAATTAGGCGACAGCTCCAAAAGTCCTTTATTTTTGTCTTCGGGATTGGGCTTGGAATAATCAGTGCCGGACTTTACAGATTGGATGCAGCTTTTTGCTTCTGATAGAGGTTACGATGAAATTCATCAGAAATTCGTGGTTCTGGGTGCTCATCCTATGGCTAATTCTCGCTTTTATTTTCCGCTGGAATGGATCGGAGCATGGAGAAGCAGAGAAGATGGTTCTGATGCAAGGAATCTCCATAGCCAAACCCCGGCCAAGTTTCGTCAGAGGCCCAACAGAGAAGGCAGCTTCAGCAGGTCAAAAACTCTGATATAATTCATTCATAGTATATAGAATCAAGGTAGAATTAATCCATCAGATATCTTTTATGGTGTATATTAAACCAAAGACATCGTTTTACAGGATCTGCGAGGAAAACCCAGCACGGAAAAATCAGCTGCGATTTTTCGCAATTCAGAACGGACATCTGCGAACTGGAAGGCGATATCAGAGTCCAGGGAAGCATCGCCACCGTTGAGGCCCTCCGATCGGACGGTCCGAAATTGACGCACAGGATCAAGCCCTACACAAGGAAATGGGAAAAAAGTGTAATGGAGACCATAGGTGACGTAACCGTTACAACGTTAGATTCTTGGACAAAAAATTGCAACATATACCATGGGGTCCCTGCAGTGATATTTTCAACTGGGGGATACACAGGCAACGTGTACCATGAATTCAATGATGGCCTCATCCCCCTCTACATCACTTCCCAGCAGTTCAAACGCAGAGTCGTCTTCATGATCCTTGAGCTCCATCAGTGGTGGCTGAACAAATATGGTCCCATCATCCGCGCCCTCTCCGACTTCCCCGTCATTGATTTCGACAAAAGCACCCAAATTCACTGCTTCCCTCATGTCATATTAGGCCTCAAAATTCATGGAGAATTAACAATAAATTCTAGTCACATGGAAGGTGGGAAATCAATCCAAAGTTTCCAACATATGATAAGGAAAGCTATAGGATCGAGTCCAAAAATTCGTGCGCATAATTTGGCTGCAAGGAGGCCTTTATTAGTGCTAATCAGGAGACACAAGACTAGGATTCTACTAAATGAGAAGGAAGTTATAAGGTTAGCCAAGAGAATGGGCTTTGAAGTTAAAACCCTAGAGCCACATTCCAGAATGCATATTGGGGATATACATGATATAATGTATAGTGCTGATGTAGTCATAGGGGTGCATGGAGCTGCCCTCACTCATTTGCTCTTCATGCATCCTAATTCTACCCTTGTCCAAATAATTCCTCTTGGAACAGATTGGGCAGCTTCGACCTACTATGGGGAACCAGCCATAAAAGCTGGCCTTCAGTATGTTGGTTATCATATTTCTCCCTCAGAAAGTTCGTTGTTTCAAAAATTCGGCCCCAATCATACTGTCGTATCACATCCTGAGAAAATTGTTACTCAAGGTTGGTGGGAAATGAAGCGAGTCTATCTTGAAGCCCAAGATGTCAGGCTTTCTTTATCTCGATTCAAGCCTATTTTGCATCGCGTCTACACGAGTATCGCCATGTTGAGAAAAATCTATTGAAATCTTGGATGTAAGTGTACATAGGAATTTCACATTGGATGGCGAATGTTACACCACGTGGAGAATTAATATGAAAGAAGTGGATTATTTTCTTCATGTTGGGAAACAATCATTACTACTAGCCTTCCTCCATCAAATCCACCAATGGATTAGGAGAAGCTATTTTTGAATTAAACATGCTTAAGAGACGGTGATTGAATGATGGAAAATGCATTAATGATGATGCCTCTGTAGCTCAAATTGGAAAATATATGAAATATGCCTTTCTAATCGAAATCGAAATAAGTAATACATGGATGACATTCTGGAAAATGTATGAGATGTGCCCAGGCCTCCAAATTAAATTTTGCTTAAACCAGGAAAAATGCCGTGCTTTGTTGCTACCTACCAGATTTTTTCAGAAAATATCCTCTAATTGACCAGATTTAACAAGCATTTTACAAAATTTTGACTGGAAATTTTCCGGCATCTATTAAAGTAACCGGATTTTAACAACTTCAACTGGAAATTATGGGGAGGAACCCCCCAAATCTGGAGATCTGGATGTGCCTTTCATTCTAACTGATCGAAATAAATTGAACCATCAATTGTTGTGCGAAATTAATAGGAATGACAAGGTCTAGTGAATTGAACCATCAATTGTTATGTGCGAAATTAATAGGAATGACAAGGTCTAGTGATGGAAGACTGGTTGATGGGGTGTCTATTCTCACCTTGTAGAAATCAAAGCTTATGACCCACTAAAGAGTACCTTGAAAAAGACACTATAGGCCAAAGACTGAAAGAAGGTTAAATCTTATTAACGAACACGAAAGACTAAAAACAACACCATGAAGATTGCTCCATGGATCAACCTTTCACATGAGGATTAATGGTGATGCAGGCAAAAATGGTATCATATCTATGATAAGTGCATGCAAACAAAAGCACACTAGAAGAAACTGTTACTTAAGCGTGAAGGGAGAACTTCAAAGAAAGAGGCCAAAATGGCATCTAGCTTCCACGCGTAGAAGACTTCAAAATGAGGGACAAAAGTGACGTTTGGCTTCCAAAAATGAGGGTCCCGGGCATGTTTTGTTGGCAGATTCCAGCTGGGAAAAGGGAAGGAAAGATCCTTACGCAAAAAGGGACTCGAAAAATCTACGCCGTCGATCCAGGGCGTCACAGTTATTCACAATTGGGTGCTTGTAGTATCAGAGATTCAACAGCTCAAAATGAGCCAGAAATTATGTCTTCTGATATAATAGATTCGTGCATAGGATAAAAAACCATCCTATTTTTTAAGTGTCTTAAACAATAAAAAGTCTTCCGTAGGATCTGCAATATGCAAGTGATTTTCCCAATATTCAGGGCAGAGTTGGCCCAACTTAACAACACTTTGGCAGTACTTTGGCAGTTCCTTGTAATATTGACCAATGCCAAAAATGCATGCATGCATGTGCAGATCAATCCTGCTAAAATTCCAGTTATTGTGAATTGGTTAAGTCTCTCCAACTATTGCCAAAAGGTCAGGCTATCAGTCCTTAGATTGTGTTCCAAATGGCACCATCATCATATATATGGAGAACACTCCCTTTCCCGGCTTTGATGCAATGCCAAAATAACAATACCCATCAAAGAGAGAAACTTAAATAACCTAAGCATCAATCACACGAGAACTGCATGAAGCGGATGATTTTTAGCCACTGAAAATTAACACCCATTGCAAAATCAAGAGATCTGTTTTAACAGTTTTCTATAACAATGCTGATTATAGTTCCCAAAGAAAGGCTCAGAACTGTTTGATGAGCCTATTGTTGTGGGAAACAATTCCTATACCAAGTGAACCCCTAACCAAAAGCCTCAGCATATTAGTAAAACTCATGCGGTAAACTGCTTAAGATAATCAGGATCCCGCTTTGCACGTTCCTGGAACTTCTTGAACCATTTGTCAAGAATATCAAATGGAACAACTAACTTGTTGCTTTCTGTAGTACAAAATGATTGCATATAATTGAACAGATTCTGCCCTACCTTTAATGCAAGCTGCTCCACACGATGATATTGCCCCATGTTGAGTGCAGGAAGAGATGCTATATCCTCTGCAGCAATGCCAATTTTGGCAGTTGCTGGAACTGTATCTGATGCAGTTAGTTGCATCTGCCCACCAGGCTTAGGCCATAACAGGGATAATACTGCAGATGGGCAAGAAGTACAAACAGCACCACAATACTGGAATGCTGAACCAGGTGATTGGACATAAACTGCCAAGGCTTTTTCTGGTGGCAGCGAAAAGCTATTAAGAAGAAATATGCACATTTCATTCACTTGGTCATATGCCTCACCTGAGAGAGAACATTTTAAGAAATAATCAATAAATATAGCAATAAATAGAAAATAGATCTAAGAATAAAACAACTTCTCACCTACAAAAACATTCATATCCAATATCCAATGTTGGGTGTCAATTTGTGTAAAACTTGATACATCCATAGGAAAGCTACGGTTCGGAAATACAACCCCAAACATCCTGATGCCAGAAGCTTTTGCCCCACAATACCTTATAATAGCTCCTTGGTCTATACCTTTACTATTTGATGGTGAACAGCTACGCCTCTTGCTTCTGTTAACTGACTCGCTAACAATATCATCCAATTCATATTCCTCGTACGGCCGCCGCCGTATGATCAGGGATACACCTGATCATGCATAATGCCAAATTTGAATTTTTTTCAATGTTACCAAGAATAACTCTACCTGCCACACCATACATTCATACCTTCTATTCCACTATCAGCTCAAAAACCTGAAGAACCTTGCCTGAAGACAGAACAGAAAACTCCGAGCTGCTGAAAGGCATGCTGACTCCACAAAGGGGCTTCCTGACACCAGCGTTGAACACTAACACAGTATTCCTAAAATGCACACTTTGAGTTAAGTTGAGAAATATAACATGACACACCAAAAGCGTATTGTGACCTAATCTAATAGCATTGATCTCATACTTTTTTTCGGGAAACGGAACTATAAGAAAACTGCAAGCTTTTACAAGGTAAAAATAGTACCTTCTGCAGATAAAGAAACCCGGATCGCTCCCAATCCAACACTTTCAAAAATTTATAAAGGACAGGCGAACTTTTTTGAATCTCTAAAGAAAGCCCACATAGTAATCACTTACAAGAGTTCGACAAGAACAGAATTTGAACAGAGTAGAGAAGATAGGTTTTTCAGCCACCGTCGTGCTATGGGCTTCTACTTTATCTCCTGACGTGTCACTTTACTCTGTTGGGAGGCTGCGTGAAGATTCTAGAGAATCCCAATATTATTTATGTTCTGAATATTTAGGTATATTCTTGTTTGGGCATCTACACTATAATTGGAACGAAATATTGATGCATGGGGGTTACAACAAGGAAGATGGGTCGCTGTTTGGAGCCGAAGATGAATTTGGTGCTGCCATGTGGCAGTCCCATACACTCCGGAATGGAAATATGGGCCACGATTCCACTCATCCGGTGCAAATCAGGAGGAGCAGTGGGTGAAGATCCAGTGAAGATTGCTGAAAATCAGAAGCAAATCTTCCTTCTCAGTGAAGCTCCCATCTTCCTTGTTGTAGGGGGAAGCAAATCGGTCCCCCCTTCCGTAGTGGACAGGGGACTCGCTCTTTAGTGCCAGCCCGGTGCAGGGCTTCCCTTGTCCACTGCAGAAGGGAGTCCCGATTTCCTTCCCCCTATAGCTAGGCTTTTCATTCATCTCAGCAGTTTTTCTACAATGGTATGGAGTGGCTAACTGCACATCGCAGGCCACCCAAAAAATGAAAAAACATAGGGAATATCCAGTTATAACACCTGGACCCCAAATAAAATTGTGTGCTCTGAGATGTTGGCTAGTGTACTGTAGAGTTTATTGTCCGAGGGATAAAAAAACCCCACCCTTTCGGGTTTTCGAGAAAAAACCCGAAATTCAAGTAAGAATATTAGTAATCGATTGCTTGATCAACACATCTAGCAAATCATTAGGCAACCAACTTATTAATGCACTTAACAAAGATGCATATTTAAGCAAAAACCATTTTAAACCATTTCAATAGTAACTTCCATTTTCGATCTCAATCAATATTACATTCACTTCACTATACACCAAATAGTCACAATGCAAATAACCTGTATTTGATATTGGCTATTCTCCTCAAGACGATCCACCGATCACCCCACCGGAACTTCAATTTAATCTTAATTTATAGGGTCTATCCTAACCGACCGGAGTCGGCTTGGGATTATCCCATCCGGAATGAAGACCACCTGTTGTAATCCAAGTTGACCGAGTTCGCTGTTTCTATATATTGTCTTCGATATTTCTGTTCAATATAACCATTGAACAAATGACCCTAGGTTCACAATGTTATTCTAATGGTTGAAAACCATAGATATAATGTCTCCACCTAGCATTAGATCTTCAACTACTATAAATTAGATCATGAATCCATATTTCTCACATTCTCCTTTCATGATCAAATTTATTCGGATGGACTATACTCTATACCAAGTTCTTTTGTAACTTCATAAACACGTTAACGTGATAATATTTTTGTAAAATATGCGCAACTTGATCTTCGTCAGACACTTATACTCAACTTTGATGAAACCCCTTAGCTACCATATCTCCGATATAGTGTATATGGATTTCAATGTGCTTAGTTCTTTCATGTAGCACCGGGTTTTTGTAATTGGGCAACCTCGGATTATCAATATATAGTAATCTTGTAGGATCTCTTTGAGCGGCACCAATCTCATGTAATATTCTCCTTGCCCGGATTACTTCTCTAGTCGCTAGTGATCTTTGCATTGTGATACGCCTCTGTTTGTTGACATAGCAACACAACCTTGTTTTTACTTCTCCAAGCAACACGACTACCTCCAACTTGAAGAACATACCACGAGGTGGATTGTGCGGAATTCTGTCACCTCCCAACAAGATCTCGAATAAAATTTGTGGGTTCTAAATTTACGTTTTGCAATTGTAAGCCCTTCATTTTGTATACCTTTTAAATATCTCAACACCCTCTTGGCTGCAAGCCAGTGTTGTTTGCCTGGATCTGTACCAAACCTACTTAGCAAATTTACACTATATGCTATATGTGGTCTGCAGCAGTTTGCAACATAAAGCAAACACCCTATTAATTCTCGATATGGATATTTTTCCATCTCCAGTCTTTCACTATCATTCTTTGGACTCATACTACTAGATAATTTCAATCCAGTGACCATTGGAGATCTTACACTGTTACATTCTGTCAGTCCAAATTTCTGCAACATACCCTGTATGTTATTGCTTTGAGTGAGAATAATTGTACTCCTCCTTCGATCTCTGTACACTTCCATACCAATGAATCTTTTCAGCTCCCCTAAATCAGTCATGCTGAACCTGTTACTTAGCACTTCCTTGCAGTGATTTAGGCAATTTATATTGTTAGAAACAATGATATTATCATCCACGTAAAGGGCAATAATGCAGAAATTACCTTTGTCTTGAAACATATATATATTTCCATCACTTTGCAACTTTTCAAACTTTTGCTCCTTAAGAAATCCATCAATACATAAGTACCATTGTCTTGGTGATTGTTTCAAGCCATAGACTGCTTTTTTAAGTCTCCATACTCATCCAATTTTGCATTCAAGAATGCAGTTTGTACATCCATGTGATGTACTTCTAGGTTTAATGCATTTGCAAAAGCTAGCAGAATTCTCAAACTAGTGAGCTTGACAATGGGTGAAAAAGTTTCTTCAAAATCTATTCCTTTTTTCTGTGAAAATCCTTGAGCTACTAATCTTGCCTTGTATTTTCTTTCTCCACTATTACCCAATTTAACCTTAAAAATCCACTTGTTCCCAACAATATTTCTCCCTTCTGGTTTCTCTACAATATCATAAGTTTCTGTCCTTTCAAAGGATCTCATTTCATTTTCCATGCTGCTTTCCATTCCTTTGCATTTTCACAACTTATTGCGTGTTCAAAATCTTTTGGAGTTTCAGGCTCAAGAATGGCCATAATCTCATTTATTTCAATTTCCTCAATTTCTTCTCCTTGAAGCCTTTTGCTTTTTCCTGTGGGATCTCTTCCATAAGCCTCTACTTCTATATTTTTTAGATCATCCTTTAACCTTTCAAAACCCCGATTACCCCTTCTATATTTTATTTGTCTAATATCCTTCTGTTCTCCATCATCTTCATTCATTTGCTCTGTTTCAGCTTCGATTTGTGGCTCTATATTTTCTACATGACTGTCATTGACTTCTTTTTCCACTTGAACTTCATTTTTACACTCATCATCATCCATATCCATTTCTGTAATATTTCTGCTTGCAATTTTTCTACTGTTATCATCAGAAAAATGATTATATCTACTGTCCAAGTCCCCTCTGTTTTTGTACAGAATTTCTTCATTAAACCTCACGTCTCTACTGACCAATATTCTCCTCTTTGCTGGCTCAAATATTCTATACCCCTTTGACATATTATCATAACCAACAAGAAACCCTAAGATCGATCTGTCATCTAATTTTTTTCTGAGTTGTTTTGGAACATGTGCATATGCTATACAACCAAAAGCTTTAAGAAAATCATACCTTATTTCTTTTTTGCTCCAGATTTGTTCTGCAATCTCTCCATGCAAGCTAGATGAAGGCAATAAATTTTGAATCAAAAACATGATTGCAAATTAAACGGGAGTGTTGCAGCACTCCCGTTTCAAAGATTCCCTTGAAAAAAACAGCCTGATCTAGAAAATGACACTTTTTTCCTTCTAATTGGGAATTCCAATAGGCTTAATTTTTTTTTACCTCCTTTTTGGCCCCCTAATGTAAAAGAACTTGGATTTTGCCAAAACCAACACTTGAAAAGGGAAGAATTTAGACATGCTTTTGTATTCTCAAAAAGTACTATCTTGAAAACACCAGAATGTAGTAAATAAAATAATTATTATATAATGAAGAGTGTTTCAATGACACAATTTGTAACATCACATGGTCGTCAGTATTAATGTTTTTTTGGAAAAGACAGACTAAAGGTCCAAATCGAAGTCTTCATCATGCTTTTTGCTTGTTTCTGCTGTGCCAGATTCTGTAGTCTGATCCTTTTCTTGTGCCTTACCCTTGTCTACTCTGCGGTGTCTTGTGGAATGGTAGCTAGTGCCACTTCTTTCAGCTCTGCAAAAGTAGCTTCATCCTCTAAAGAGCTAGTGAATGGAGGTCAGATCTCGAGAAGAGGTCGACTTGGCAAAATCGGATGAGGATTTGGCCCCTAACTCTTGGTGCTCATCGGTAGGGTAGGCAAGGCCGCCAATCTCATCTTGATGAATTACACTGACTTCTTTATCAATGTCCTTTGCTACACAATTCCGCCCTTCCTAAGTGCACAAGCTATTGTTGTTTTGAGCCGAGAAGGCATGAAGCACCCAATCTCCGGGCGTGAAAACATGTCTAGGAGATGGTTGATTAGCCTTTGAGGCTTCGGTAGTGATTAACAATTCTACCTTGTGCACTAGGGTCCTCAAGCTTTTGAAGCACTGACTGGAAATTCTAACACATTAGAAAAATTCGCATCTTCTTTGTGTTAAAATGCTCCATGGTGCGTTTTCCATCGAAACTCCAAGTAAGCAACATGGAGGTATTCAACCTTACTCAAAGAACCTCGACCCCTCGCCATGGTAGTTTATATTTGTTTTGTACTGTAGAAATTAGAGTGGTGTCACTAACGAAAAACGAGAACAAAAACAAACAAAGAGAACAAGTCAAAGGCAATTATATTCGGAATAGAAAACTGAAACAAAAAAAGAAACAAGCCCAACGTATTCCGGAATAAAGTACTCACCAAACCAAATTCTCATAACCGGCTTGCTTTGGGGATCGGGAAGTGGCGATTTTAAACGTGGACTCCACAAGGCCGGATTGCATGCTCGAGTGAAACACGACAAGACGCCGGTGCTTGGCCGTTGTGACTTGTTTGATGTCCGCCGACGAAAAGCGTTAAACTCGAAAATTTAAAAGGTCGATCGTCAGAACGCGGCCGTCCTTTAGCTTAAAGCCATAAGGAAGGTCCGCAATCACCGGTGTGAAATCGCGGGCTTTCTTGTCCCAACCAATTTAGTCACGGTCAAGTGAATGATGGAAAACAAATTATTTTGGTCAAACAAATTAAACTTTTCATAGTCGAAGGCTCCACATCTAGAGTTCTCCTCTCTTGCCCGGTGTTCTTTCTTTCGTGCCGGTCGACGAGGTGCATGAAACCTTCGGCGCAGGTCCTTATTTTTCTTCTTGTTACGCAAACAAAGGGGAGATTGAGACAGAGACAAGTAAAGTATGGCGTGTTTAGTCGGCGTACCCATCCTTCAAAATTTGGTGCGTCTTTGAAGCATATTTCGTCGGATGTAGCTATGGGATAAAGCTCCTTGCACCTCTCCCACGTCTCCACGTTGAGTTGCTCCATCAGACATGTCTGGCAGGTGATAACATTTTTTTGGCTAGAAAGAAAACCACAACCTTTTTAGCTTGGTTGAAAAAGCGTGAAGTAAACTATCTTCCCCGCCACCTAAAGTTATTCTAGAATACAAGCGCTGTAAACAATATCTTGTTGCAGCAGTGTATTCCAGAATACACTTTAACTGCAAAGAAGGAGCGAAAGTGTATTCTGGAATACACTTCTACAATGCAACAAGTTAGAGTGTGTATTCGAATCGTTTACCGACTCAAAGGAGTAAAAGTGTATTCTGGAATACACTTTACACTACAAGAAGTGAGAAGGTGTATTCTGGAATACACTTTCGTTCCCTCGAGGGTGAGAAAGCATTTCCAGGAGCACCAGATTGCTGTTATCTGGAGGAAATTGTAGAATTCTACAAGTGAAAAGGCAGCAATGATTGTAATGCTTACTTGTGCAACTCCTTCGACATTTCTTCGAGTGTGAACTCCTTGTCCACCACCTTTTGCAGAAGCTGTTCTAGTAATTCTGTGTCAGTGAACCCCTGCATCTCCCTCCAGACAGTGATGGTCATTTCTTTCTTTGCACGTCGCCGCCTTTCTTCTTCTCAGACACCTTTCCCTTACTTTTTTAGCTCACCGCTCAAACATATTAAATATTTCGTTTTGGAGCTCCCGGACCGCAAACAAAAAAGAAACTTAGAAGCTAGTTGTACACTAAATCTTATTCGGAATATGCTTGCAACCTTACTGGCCATCCCCTCAACGCTAAATTTGAAACCAATTGTCATGACCAATGAGTGATGCCCGTTTGTTAAGCCTCATCGTATTTAAGGCAACACTCAATGGCACAAGCTTCTTTAAGTTCAAGGAGTATCGTGGCTTTTTGAGATCCTCTCCGTACTTCTCCTTGAAGATGACATATTCTCTCGTGCATGAATCTGATTTTGTCGACAAAGCTCATTTTTAACTTGTACTTTCGTTGTCGGCGTTGTGAGTGTTGGCAACGATTTTGGCTTCGTCGGTCAAACCACGATGAGGACCGCCACGAGAGAAACGACAAGTACCTAGGATTCTTTTTTCTTTGTATAATTGCCTCCTTGCCTTAAAAGCTGTGGTTCCCACCCAAAACATAATGCGTATATGTGTCCGCATTTTCTCTATCATTACTCTGCGGGGAGTTGTGCACTGCTCTCTATCAACAAGAACAACAATTGGAGCAACATGTGCATTGGGATTGCTCCGAATTCTGTCCTTGAGGTTCCTCAGATGGTGCGCATATATCTTTCGAACCTGCGGTGGTCGTTCAGTTTCTGACTTCATTTTTTTGGAGGAAGCTTCATAGATGTGACCGCAAATAAATGACACCTTGCACAAATTTGTGCGGGTTTATCTCTTCCATTTTTCTCTTTGTTTTATCTTTTTTTTTTTTCTTTGATGGCAACGCCGGTGCTTTGCCTTTCCCCTTCTTCTTCTTGTGTGCATCCCGGGAGCATCTTTCGTTTCAATGATATCCGTTTTTTTTTCTTTTCTTAGGCTCTTTAGCAGCTATGGTTTGCCTCGCTTCTTTGACGGTGGTGGAGGTGGTCGCTCTTCGAACCTCGATGAACTCGGGGATGGGCTCATGGTGTGATGGACTCCCCGATAAATTCCCTTTGATCTTCCTCTTCCCCGTGCTCTCGGATTCAATTAGGGGAACTCCTCGCTTTGTGAGCTCTGAACGACATTGATTATGGGACTTAAGCGATCTCTTGTTCATATAGTGAGAACAATACTTATAAAATGCCGGTGGATTTACTTTCACCAATCTAAAATAGGCTTCATCAACATGAATGAAACCTTGAGATGTCGCGGAAAAACGGTCTCCGCGTTGTCGAACTCCCCGGCTACTTCCTCCACGGCTTGAATGGTTCCCATGCGGACAAATTCTCGTCATCGCATACCTTTTTGAACCAAAGACTGGCGGACATGTAAGAACGTAAGGGTCTTTGTACTTTCAAATTGTACCTTGTGAAGAACCCACCGAAGTTTGGTAGTTCTCGTAAATCGCAGCGTAGCTTGAGTTTCTTCAACCCGTCTACGTGGGTGCGGTTTTACGACCGATTTTAATGGTCTTCTTGTGTTGTTTCTTGCTGCCATCTTGCCTGTACAAAATGTGTGTAAAAACTTCTTTTTAGTGAAAACACCGGCATTAAAACTATTCCAGAATACAAAATGACTTGAGACAATGACAAAAAGAGTACAAAATGAGGACAAAATGACCAAAACAACAATGCTTCCTTGACCAAAAAACAGGCCGAAACATGTCTAGAACGCAGAGAAAAGCCTAAATTCAAGAAAAATTCAAAAGAATCGTCCTTCAAAAAAACCTAGTCACTAAAGTGTATTAGGAATACACTTTTGCCTTCAGCGATGAAGGAGAAATGACCAAAACAACAATGCTTCCTTGACCAAAAACAGTAGAAACATGTCTAGAACGCAGAGAAAAGCGCCCTAAATTCAAGAAAAATTCAAAAGAATCGTCAAAAAACCTAGTCACTAAAGTGTATTAGGAATACACTTTTGCCTTCAGCGATGAAGGCGAAAGTGTATTCGGAATACACTTTCGCGGTGAAGGCGAAAGTGTATTCGGGAATACACTTTGGCTTAACTTTCTGGCCGGAAAGTGTATTAGGAATACACTTTAAGGCCTTGAGCAAAAGTGTATTAGGAATACACTTTTCGCATTAGCTAAATAAAAGTGTATTGAATACACAAGGGTATAGCGAAAGTGTATTAGAATACACTTTCGCCTTCATATGAAGGCAACTAATATTCCAAAATAAGAAACAAACTAAAAAATGATGGTACGTTGTACTTAGTTGCTCACCTGTCCATGTCTTCTCTATGTGGAGCGGAATCTGATCTCTCGAATATTATATTCGAGGTATGGCTGGCGCCGGGCGAATTTGAGCTGGAGGACATGAATACGCAAAGGCACCAAAATTTCCTTTTAAAGGTGTCCATTAGTCTTGCTCGTTTTCTATGTGAAGTGGAATACGTTTGGCCTTCTTACGTTACGCTCTAGTGTATTTGGGGAATAGCTTTTAGTTTGCCTTTCGCTTAATTGTTGTTGAGGAACTTCTACTTGTACTAGGCGGGCTTGTATACGGAATAAGAAAAGCTCGCACAGATGAAACATTCTCTAAACTCTACATTGTTTTGCAATTCTTAAGATGACAAACCGCCGTCAACAAACTTCCACCACCTTTCGTTGTCTCAAGCTCGTCTACACACTCGGGACCAACGTCTTTTCTTACGAAGACCGGTATTCTCCGAGCTCCTACCTCTACTTCATCGTTCTTGCTTCTTGAAGAGACACCGAGTCCAAAGACGTAGCAGACTTCCACCACCCTTCCAACCGTCCACCAAGTCGGTGGAGCTTGACACGGGATCTCCTTCCAAAGCATCACCACCGGTTGAACATCTTTGCCACCACCCTTCGTTCCATCCCCCGGGACCTCTGAAGCTCCACAACAAAGGGTGTGTTGACGGTTTTCCCCACAATCCCCAACAAGTGGCCTCAAGAGGCAAGAATCAAGATCAAATTTTGATCTTTTGCAAGAGAAAGAATGAGAGGGCTGCTACAATGCAAAGCAGAATGGATTAGAATGGATTGAATGAGGCAAGAAATAGAGAAAAATCTTGGGCCCAAAATAATCTTCAATCTATAAGAACAAAAGAAGGAAATACAATGTAAATAGCTCTCCATGCCTCTGAAACATGGAGGGCCTCTGAATAATGATCAAGAGAGGTCTCTGAACCCTCTCAAGAATCGTGGATCAGGGGGAGAGGAGGAGCTCGTGCTTCTCAAGAACCTTTCATAAACATTACTTTTCATCTTAACCTTTCATTCTTGCCTCTTAATCTCCACCTTTGATCTTGCCTCTTCATCTCAACCTTTAATTTCGACCCCTTCATCTCCACCCTTGATCTTGCCTCTTTATCTCAACCTTTAATTTTTGTCTTTTTAATCTCCACCTTTGATCTTGCCTCTTCATCTTGGCCTTAGATAATGTACCCCTCTTCAACCATTAAGAATCTTAGAAGCCCTTAAATTTAAACAACTAGATCTAGGCCCTTTTTTATTTTTTGGTGCCTTAGACCTTTACAACATTTGGGCTTTATAATCGACCCCCCTCCCCTTCCAATGGTTCTCTTTCTTTTCTCTTTTTTCATGTTATTAGGGTGCCAAAAACCGGTCAACATCTCATAAACAAAAAAATGGGCGGTCCCTCGGCCCTTTTACTTCAAAAGTACTCAATTCGGCCCTTTTTACTTCAAAGTACTCAATATTTTTTAGTACAATAGTCGGTCCCCTTAGACTCAATAAGGGGACAACCAAAGTTTTGATATCAGAGACTTGAACTCGAAATGATGATAATAATAATTTGGAGGTTTTAGGGTGTACTCAACACCATAGAATAATAATAATATTTGGAGGTTTTAGGGTGTACTCAACACCATATAATAATGATAAAATGATAAAATGATGATAATAATTTGGTGATAATAACAGAGACTTGAACTTGATAGAATGATGATAATAATAATAATGAGTGCGCCATGATAATAGAAAATCAATGGTAATTTCGGGCTTTAGGGGAAAGACACATGTAATGCTTGGGGCAAGATGGCTATTTTTGGCAAAAATGATATAAGAAAAAGGGCTACTTAAAAACAAAATATGCAATGGTGTACTGGGCTAAGATAGATAGTGGAGCAATGGTCCATGATGAGAAAATAGAGGGGCAATGGTCCATGTTTGAAAAAATAGAGGGGCAATGGTCCATGTTTGAAAAAATAGAGGGGCAATGGTAAAAAAAGGCAATGGTCTAAAAAAGAAAGAATGGTGTGTGTGTAAAAAAAGGAGAAAGCGGGAAAAAAAAGAAAAAAGGGGAAAGAACGTGGTAGGTATAAAAAAAGTTCCTTTCTCTTCTTGGAGCGCAGATCGTGGGCGGCGGCTGCACATCATCCTCTTCTATTCCCTTTCTTCTTTCTTTTGCTCTGCGGTATGGGCGATGGTTCGGCTCACCAAGCGTCGGCGTGAATCAGCAGATTTTTGAGCGGTCGATCTGCTTTGCGGGGCGTCTTCCCTTTGGTGGATTTATGGGCCCGTGCCATAGCTGCACCTTGAAGCTTAGTCTCAACAGAATGTGCTGGATTAGATCCCAAAACCTTCTCTTTTTTTTTTTTTTTTTGCGGATGGAAAGAAAGCGAGAGATTTCACGGATTTTTGAGGAAGGCACCCAAGGCGGACCATAGTAAGGGTAGATATAAGCAAAGATCAAAGCATATGAGAGATGCAAATGAATTCTTTCCTTTGATCTTATTGTGCAACCGCAATAATCAAGGTAAGGACAAAGGAACTGCGCATAAAAATAAATGATCAAGAAAGGAGGATGGAATCGGTAGCAAGTGGGAAAGCGGCAAGGGAAAATAAAGGATGGGAGCATTGGGTAGATATTGGAGGGCTGGCTTCTTGCTGGTTCTCTCGAAATAATGCAAGCGATATCGCAATATCCACTTCTTGATCCGCACTTTCAAAACATAGAAAAAATGGATGATGAAAAAATACAGTGACATCAAAATATGATCGGGGAAGTTTGTATCTCGGTAGAACCTCCATTTTGTTGTGGATTTTCCCCACAATCCCCAACAAGTGGCCTCAAAGAGGCAAGAATCAAGATCAAATTTTGATCTTTGCAAGAGAAAGAATAGAGAGGGCTGCTACAATGCAAAACAGAATGGATTAGAATGGATTGGACAGAGGCAAGAAATAGAGAAAAATCTTGGGCCCAAAATAATCTTCAATCTATAAGAACAAAAGAAGGAAATACAATGTAAATAGCCCTCCATGCCTCTGAAACATGGAGGGCCTCTGAATCCATGATCAAGAGGTCTCTGAACCCTCTCAAGAATCGTGGATCGGGGGAGGAGGAGCTTCGTGCTCCTCAAGAACCTTTTATAAACATTACTTTTCATCTTAACCTTTCATTCTTGCCTCTTAATCTCCACCTTTGATCTTGCCTCTTCATCTCAACCTTTAATTTCGACCCCTTCATCTCCACCCTTGATCTTGCCTCTTTATCTCAACCTTTAATTTTTGTCTTTTTTAATCTCCACCTTTGATCTTGCCTCTTCATCTTGGCCTTAGATAATGTACCCCTCTTCAACCATTAAGAATCTTAGAAGCCCTTAAATTTAAACAACTAGATCTAGGCCCTTTTTTATTTTTTGGTGCCTTAGACCTTTACAACATTTGGGCTTTATAATCGACCCCCTTCAATGGTTCTCTTTCTTTTTCTCTTTTTCATGTTGACCGGTGCCAAAAAAACCCGGTCAGCGAGAATGCTCAAGAACAAGCTACCCCTTTGTAGTTTAGCCCCTTCGCCGTTGCAAACATACAAGGAACCTGAAAAACACGAAGACTGTGAGATTCACTACAATTTCTCTCACGGGATTTCACTACAAATGAGGACGACAGCTCCAAAGATGCACTCCTCTTCACACAACAACGGGTTGTGACACATGGATTTGCGTAATTCCAGTCCGCTCTAAAGGAGATGTTTGCAAGAACTCCTTTTCAAGATGGTACAAAACGGTGATGCCACAACCTCTTATGGGCCATCACCATCCTTTAACACTTGTACCCTCGCCTATTAGGAACAACTTCCGCGGGTACATTTTCCTCTACAAGCACACCACTCGGAGACGGAGGAAGTCACCCCGAGTAGAAGTTTCATCGAGAAGATGAAGACACCAACGAGGAACAAAGAGATTACATGTTCTCCGGCCAATCTTCAAAAGAAATTCAAGGTGGATTTTGGTTTGAGGGCTTGCTCCTCTGTAAGAAGAAGAAATCTTATGGATGAACACAAAATGAGGAGACTTTTGAGAACTAAATGCTGCTCATTGGGTTGCATCAACAGATTTAACATGGCTAAATTACGAGCAGTTAGAGACAACTACAGTTCCATGACATTGGCAGACCAGAATGCCTACTTAGCTTATCATGTAAGACCAGACCGCAACACCTTCTTGCACTACATTAACCGTCAAGAAGTTTGCCAGAAATGTTTTATGGTTGTCCACCGTTTAGGGTCCACCAGAATGTCTAGAATACACAAAAGACTGGACAAAAATCCAGCAATCGATGATCATTGTGGACCAAGAAGAGTTGTAACCATGCATGCCCTTGCTGCTGTGTCATGGATGGAGAAATATTTTAGAGAAACATGTGAGAAGCTACCTAACAGCAACATGTATCATTTAACTGATAACATCACCAAAAAAGATGTTTTTAATGAGTACAAAGAGACTTGCACTCAGCTTCAGCACATCTCTTACTCACACTTCACCAGACTGTGGAAAAGTGAATTCGGTCTTGTGAAAATTCCTAGAAAACATAGAATGTCTGTTTGCTCGAGGTGTGCAGAATTAAAGAGTCAACGAAACCGCAAAAGGCAGAGGTCGAAAGAAGTAAGTTTATGTTCTCCAATCTCTCACTTGTTTGAGAGAAAATGCTTTGACCTGATTTCTTCTCTGGATATTGTGCAATAGAACCTTGCGGACATATCGTGAACAACAAGCGAGAGAGAAGAAAGCTTGCCAAGCATAGAAAAAAAGCTCTTGAGCGTCCCAATTGCAATACATGTCTATTGTGATTGATGGAATGGACAAAAAAACAACTCTACCACATTTCTTGAACATTCCTAAAGATGTGCGGAGGAATGTTTTGTTAAGGTCCACCTTGTAGGAGCTATGGTCTTCAAAGGAAGTCTAAGGTGCAAAGTATTTTTGACGTATCCAAACTTGCATGGTGACCCGAACCTCACAATTACAATTCTTAACAAGGTCCCGCGGCGAGCAAGAGCAATTACCACCGGTGCTTTATCGCAACTTGACAATACTACAAGGGAGAACAAGAATCAAACACTCTTTGCGTCTTGTGCCATGTTAGTGGAGCTAGGGATCTTTAGAAAAGTGAAGTTTTCGGTTTCTTACTTGTAGGCCACACTCATGATCGATTGACCAAATGTTCAGCCAGATTTTAAATGCCTTAGAAGGAAGAAGGCTTTCTGTCTTCCTTCTTTAGTTCGAATTATTGAAGATTCTTACACTCCTACCCGATTGGTCGATCTTCTTAAAGAGGCTGCTGATTTCAAAGAGTTTGTTTTCTCTCAACGTTCAAAGAGAGAACAAGCTGTGAACAAGTTGAATGATCTCACCTTTCAACATCATATCAAGTTCTACTTGAAGGATGGCCAAAGCTTCTTCTGAGGGAAGAAGTATACCACAACTAAGGACTGGAGTCCACCGGAGGGATTACGCTTCCTTAAACATATTCCAGACACTTCCTTCATAGAACGTGCTGAGCAACTTCCTCTCAAAAATCCTAAGGAGTCCAAGCAGAAGAAAAGTACCCCAGAGTCATCCTTAAAAGCCATTGAAAATGGAATTTCCCTCGGGCTTTAAGTACTTCTTAGAAGAAGATCGGATATGGTGGAGTAATTTCTTTCTAACACAAAAAATTGTTGTACAAAATATAGCTCTAAGGCAGGTTGCAAGAACCATTTCAATGGCCTAACACCTTCCATCAACCCCAGCACCAAAGCAGGTCCAAGCGATTGCTACATTTGCACTGCGAAGAGAAGACGAGGAGGACCGAGTCATGTATCTCGGACCAAGACGCCAGAATGAGCCTCAAGGTAATATCACGTAAATTACCAAAGGTATGCTAATTGCTCTTCCGATCGAGGAGGATGACAAAGGTCGATCGTTACGGATAGCAAAAGTGCTTGACACAGTCAAGGAGGAAGGCTTAGTCACTAAACTCAAGATTCATTGGCTTGCAACACTTTCGAGAAAATGCTTTTGAAGGTAGATATGAGTTAGAAATGAGAAGCCAAGGAAAAGGGAGAAAGTCCAAGAAGGTGGGTTGTAGGGACGGCTGAACCTTAATGGCGTGACTATATTGTGCTATGATTTTAAATTGAAATCGACAATCGCGTCGCGAGGAAGACTATCAATTTGCTTAAAAAGCTTGTAATTATGAAGAAGATGATGAAGAAGGTGGTGACAATGCTTCACCGATGCGTTGATAGTGATGAGGAAGATAACTCAAGCACTTCCTCGGTGGCGATGTGAAAGAAGTGAAGGTGATGACGATGGCATAAATGAATATGAAGGCGTCCCCGGATCCCCTCTCATCACTCCTCACTTTTTGCACATAAGCGAGTCTTAGAAAAGGCGTAAATTTTGTATGTGAATATGAAGATTCTATCTTCAAATTTTGAGAATACTCTGATTTCGATTCTGAGACTTACTTCAATTTTTGTTAAATATTTTATCCTCTGAAATTAGAGTTTCTCTCTTAAAAGCGTGCTTTAAGAACATTCTATTTGCTAAGAAAAGTGACACTTTAAAAAAGTCAATTCTTTTCGTTGCAAAAAAAAAAATTAGTCATTTGGGGGTCAAAATAGAATTTCATGCATCTTTTTTTTTTTTAACCTCGTTTTACCCCCTTTTTTTAAAAAAAGGGAATCTTTGAGGAATATTCCTTTTGCTCTCGTTTCAATGATTTGCTCCCGTTTTAAAATTAACTTTGTTCAAAGCCTTGTTTAACAAATGACCTCCTCCCACAAATAATTTGAGCATTGATCGACTCCATCCAAGATTGACCTATTTTTTCCTCTCGGCCAACACCATTTTCTTTGAGGGGTATATGGCAAGTAACTTGCCTCTTAATGCCTTGTTCTTTGCAATAATTCTTAAACACATCATTAACAAATTCTCCACCTCGATCTGATCTAAGGCATTTGATCTTCTTACCTGTGTCTCTTTCAGCCTCAACTTCAAATATTCTGAATGCCTTATATGCTTGATCTTTTGTTCTAAGGAAATAACATTTAGTTCTCCTTGAGTGATCATCTATGAAGGTGATAAAATATTTTTAGCCCTTGCATGCTTCTAATGTTAAGAGGTCCACACAAATCACTATGCACCAGCTCAAGTAAATCTCCAGCCCTGTCAGTGGTTCTTTTAAATGGGAGTCTTGCACTTTTTCCCAGCATACATCCATGACATACAAAGTCATCATTTTCTGCTGTAATTATGAGCCCTCTTTTTGCTAGTATTTTTATATTTTCAAGATGTGTATAGCCCAGCCTTTCATGCCACAACTTTAATGTAGGAAACTGAATTGAGTTAATGCTTCCACTTATAGACTGATTATGAAAACCAAATAAGTTGCCAAATCTTTTTGCAATAAATCTCAATTCATTATCCATATAAATTTTACATGCCAGTTTGTCAAAACAAACTCTGTAGCCCATATCTACAAGCTGGCTGATAGAAATCAAGTTCCTCACAAGATTTGGAACACACAAAACATCACTCAAGCTAACAATTTGCCCATTCAAATCAAAAACTTCTAAGATTCCAGATTCTTCCACTTGTTGTAATTCTCCATCTCCCATTTGTACGAAGACTCCACTTCTTTTCCTCCTTTCCTTAAGAGCATCAGTAGTTTTAACTACTGATCTCTCTGCTCCACTATCTAACACAAGTATATTGTCATTTTTGTTAGCTTTTCTTTCAGAAATTGAGCAAATAGCATTAGTCATTACCTCAGCATCAGAATCTTCTTCTTCAAGTGTTTTCTCTTGTGTAAGATTCACACTTGCTGCCCTTTCATTTTTCCCTTTGAAATAGGTTCCTTTTCCTTTGCCAGCATAGTTATTTCCTTTGTTTCTTCCAGCTCCTTTTGGACTGGGACATGCAGATGCTATATGACCAAAGCCCTCACGGTTATAACACCTATTTTCCTTTTCTTTGATCTTTGGACAGTTGTGTTTCAAATGCCAATATGCCTTGCAGTTAAAACATGGTCCAATCTTACTTTTATCCTTAAAAAACTGGCCTCTTTTTCTTCCTGTATACAGAATTTCAGCATTCTCATCTTCTTCCCCCTTAATGATTTTCCTTTGCTCTATTTAGGTCACGATCATTATCATTTCGTTCCTGTTTTACGGCTACACTTCTAACAAGAGTAGACAACTGCTCATATTCTGAAAAAGCTCTTGATAAGGCCAGCACATGAAAATCTTTAGTGATTAGTACTCCTGCAGCCTCTAGATCAGTGACAATATTATCATATTTCTGAAAGAACTGAGTGAGGTTGTCATCATCCTTGAATTTTAATTTCCTTAACTGTCTATCAAGCATTTCTATTTGTGAAGAATTCTTAACTTCATAATGTTTAACCAGAAATTCCCACATTTCCTTTGGTGCTTTGTTCTTGAGCTTAAACATTATGCTTGAACTCAGCTTACTTACAATTATGCATCTTGCCTGCTGTGACCTCTTTGTATTACTTCCGCCTCCACCAGTATTGATTGAAGCTTCACTTGCTCCACTTGTCCCAGCATTACTGGTATTGCTTTCACCTGCATCAACACTATCCCCTTCAATTAGATCCCACAGATCTTCAGCTTGAAGAACATCCTTCATTCTTTCCTTCCAAGCCTGGAAGCCAGCTTCTCCTTGAAAGGTTTCCACACCATTAAGCAAGGATGATCCAAGTCTGGTTGCCATTGGCTCTGATACCAATGTGAGAATTCAAGTAAGAATATTAGTAATCGATTGCTTGATCAACACATCTAGCAAATCATTAGGCAACCAACTTATTAATGCACTTAACAAAGATGCATATTTAAGCAAAAACCATTTTAAACCATTTCAATGGTAACTTCCATTTTCGATCTCAATCAATATTACATTCACTTCGCTATACACCAAATAGTCACAATGCAAATAACATGTATTTGATATTGGCTATTCTCCTCAAGACGATCCACCGATCACCCCACCGGAACTTCAATTTAATCTTAATTTATAGGGTCTATCCTAACCGACCGGAGTCGGCTTGGGATTATCCCATCTGGAATGAAGACCACCTGTTGTAATCCAAGTTGACCGAGTTCGTTGTTTCTATATATTGTCTTCGATATTTCTGTTCAATATAACCATTGAACAAATGACCCTAGGTTCACAATGTCATTCTAATGGTTGAAAACCATAGATATAATGTCTCCACCTAGCATTAGATCTTCAACTACTATAAATTAGATCATGAATCCATATTTCTCACATAGCTAGGCTTTTCATTCATCTCAGCAGTTTTTCTACAATGGTATCACGTTGGCTAGCGCGCATCATGAACCACCAAAAAAATAAAAACATAGGGAATATCGGTTATAACACACGGACCCCAAATAAAATTGTGTGCTACAGATGTTGGCTAGTGTACTGTAGAGAGTTTATTGCCGGGATTAAAAAAACCCCACCCTTTCGGGTTTTCGAGAAAAAAACCCTAGCGATAAAATCTTGGCAAGGGGCTTGGACAATGCAAGGCTGCTAAATGTTCCCACAAAAAAAAACCCACGCTCCACAGAGAATACCGAAGTCGTGCATCACCCCTGGACCCACAAATCACCAACAAAAAACCAAGAGAGAAAAAACCTCGAAAAGCGAGGGGCTGGTCACGCGTGCCACGCGACAAAAAGCAACATTTACACCTCGAAAGAGCGAGGGGCTGGTCACATGTGCCACCCGACAAAAAACAGCGTTTATAATAATATACACATGAAGGGGGGGGAGGGTGGGAGTCAAGGGGCTGGCGAGAGAGGAGAAAACGCTTGATGAGAAGTCGATGAAGAACACGCAAGAAATATCGATCCCCAAAGCGAACAGAGCCCAGAAAATGCATGCAATGCATGCATGGGAATATACATGCTTCGCCCATTCAAAATTCGATCCGATGAAACAGGATCGATGGCATTCTCGAATAAGGGCTTGCATGAAAACAGACAAAAGCTCCCGACAAAAAGAGAACTTCCTTATCAAAATGGGATCGAGGTCGAAGGTTGAAAGATGGTCAAAAAAAGGACAAGATCGGGGAAGAGCATGTCACAACATGGAAAGAGACGCCAAATTGGCAAACCAAGCAGGAAGAAGCCCCTCCCCTGCCTGGTATCAAAGAAAGAGAGTCAAGGGAACTGCTGAGAGAGGAGAAAACGCTGATGAGAAGTCGATGCCCATGTTTGAATTTTGAATGGCTTTTCTATACCCCACTTTTTCTACACGTACATGTACTAATTTTGAAATTTAGTACACATTTTTGGGCTGCTTATCCCGTTGTACCACTTGGAGCTTCTCAATAAATCTTCTTGGAAAGCTATGGCGGAGCTTCGTTGAGGATATCCTGTAAGCTCCCGGCTGGTTTGGGCAAAACTTGGTTCGGCAGGTGCTAAAGGGGGAAACCTTAAATGCTAAGGAGACAAAACCTGATTGTGCAAGGGCTTAAGGGGGCTAAATCCGGGGCCGCATGAGATATCCACCATATCCGCCAAAAGCCAGTGCTAAACACAAAATCGTAGACAAAAATCCACTTCTGTGCAATAAATCCTTGGGTTTTTCCAGCAAGCACTGAACCTTAATTTAAGCTATAATGCTGAAAAAGGTGATATGATTTCTTTGAATCTAAGAACAAAATCTCTTCAAGAACTCATGTTCTTATATTTTCTGACAACTCGTTATAGTATGTCTGCTTCATTAAAAAAAAAAAATCATTTGTTTGTATATAAAAGGGGGGTATTATTTATTACAATATAGAGGAAGGAAGGAAGGAAGGAAGAAAATTTTAACGTCCACGTAACCCAATCGGGTTATGGGACCAGAACAAACAAAGGGGGCATAAGCCCTAACAGATCAGAGGGCCGAAGCCCAAAAAAGTAGAACATGGGGTCCAAGCCCCGTTTCAACACAGAAATAACCAAACCCGAACGAAACAAAAGAAATACAGAGCTATACAGTAAGTGCCCATGGATCAGATGGCCACTAATCTCGAATGATAGCTTGACCTCCCCTATAAACAGCCCACTTCCGCTGTAGGCGAGCCTCTCGCACACGACATAACTCTTCTTTCCGTCTACAGAGCTGTGCTGGAGTCAAGTCTTCCTGGACGGAGAAGGTGGTTCCTTTCAAATGGTTGCCATGTCGCAGGATGTGCAATCGGGAAAGAGCATCTTGAAAGCGCACCAAGAGGTGACGAGGACGGTCAGACCCCGCTGGGCCGAGACAATACCATGTGCTTGGATATGCATCACCTGGGTCAAAAACTGTGCGGCTTCATCTGTAGCAAGAGAATCACCCGTCTCCTGAATACCCACAATACGTAGGTTCAAGTATGCATCCTCAGGCAAAGTATGTGTGGATCCTCGTACGCTGTCATCATCTTTAGGCATATCATTCACATGGTGGGGCCCAGTATGCGTGGATCCATGTACCCTGTTATCAGCCTCGTGCATATCATTCACATGCTCAGGGGCAGGCATTGTGCTAGACACCGGCGAAGCAGTACTATGATCTACTGGGCTGTGGCCCACAGATTGTGGGGGGGTATATAAAAAGGGGGCATGCAAATAACTAATTCATATCACATATATCTAGAATAGTTCCATTCAAAATGTGGCAATTATGTGGAAGATAGACATTTTTCAAGCATCCAGCCAACGAACAATAGCTTTGCTTTTTAACAACAAAAGAAATGGAGCATCTACTTAATTGGTTTAACACATTGATTGTGAAAAGGACAAAAGCTTATATATCGCCTTCATGGAATGATTCGCGAATCAAGAAACATACAAAACACTTCCAAAAGAAATCTCACTCTTGATAAAAAAAAAAAAAATGAGAAAAATGACCTGCCAGAAATCATGACCTGCAAAACATTCATGAGAAAGACTCTATCGGCTGCATCTAATCTGTGAATTTTGATACTTGCAATGCGGTTATAGGTTGCATCTAATCTGTGATTTTTGATACTTGCAATGGGGGATGGAATTCTCGCTAGCTTCTGCAAAGGTATTTCCATAGGCCAAGGCTAACTCAATTGGGCGAAGATGGAGAACAAAGCTCCATTGTCTACATTGTTCCTCATTATATGCGAAGAATAGAAGAGAAATGAGAGATTCTGTAGCTTTCCATCTGATGTTAGCACAATAAACATAGCTAGAAGTGTCAGACTGATGAACATAGTGTCGAGATATATGATATCGAGATCACCATCTTGCTGCTAGACGTGATGTCACAGCACTGACAGCACTCAGCACATAGGTGCTGACTAAGCACTTATCAGCACTGAGCACCGACCTAACTAAGTAACGGCAGTTATTAGTGGACGGTGGTTGAACGGCTAATACTATTCTTAGTATCACCGTTTTGTTTATATCATTGTACTTCTGTATTGATATACAACATTGAATACAATTCCAATTTGCCTTTGTTTTGGGAGCTTGCGCTCTCGGAAATCGGCGTGCATCCTCTTCTCTCCCTTTCTTGGTGCAACCTTGACATGGTATCAGAGCACTAGGTGTGCTGAGATTGATTCAAGATCAACACAGCAATGGAGAAGGATGCAAGCTACAACCAGATTACCTTCCCTGGCGGTCATGCGATTCAAATCTTTGATGGCACAGGTTTCCAGCAATGGAAAAGCGGAATGATCTCCATTCTCAAGGATGAAGGAGTTTGGGGAATTGTCAATGGCCAAGAACCTGCACCGGATGCCAAGAATATTGCTGATTTGCATGCTTGGCAGCGCCGAGATGACAAGGCAATGGCATATATTGGGCTCTCTTTAGCTGACTCTATCCTTGATGAGTTCCAGCAAGAGAATAGCCACGATTTGTGGCATGCTCTCATTGAGAAGCATGACCAAAAGACCCATATGATTGGGCATTTACATGCTGAAGCGGCGAATATGCGCTGGAAAGAGATCGAGAGTCTTGACCAAGACCGCATGAAGCACGCCTTCCAGCAGATTGAAGCTTTTGGAAAAGAGCATCAGATCTCACAATCGATGCAACTATTTTTCTTCCTCAGGTCACTACCTAATCCATTTTATTCTTTGTGCAGCAGCTTCATGCAAGACAAAGTTATGGGCTTCCATCAAGCGATCACTTCTATTAAGGAGGATATCATGATGAGGCAGGATGCAGGTAAAGATGATCATGCCACTCTCTTTGCAGCAGGGCATTCAAAGACTCAATCTATCCTAAATGGGGATGAGCACGATGAGGAGGAGAAGCACATTGGCAGTAGATTATCTCTTCCTATTAAGCATGAAGTAGTGGATTTAGATCCTTCTACTTTCTGGATATCAGACGATGCAGTAGCACCCAATAAATGGATGCCAATTTCTGATATTCCAGCACCTTCCAAGCAAAGATTAATAGATACCTCAGCAATTGAGCTAGGATATCTTGATGTGGCCTTCCTCTTCCCATTTTCAGGCAATGTAGCAACACTTCATGAAGTGGCATTCATTTCTGATACTTTGGAGGCGTTTATGCAAGGAGGCACTCAGGTTCTCACACCTAATCAACTGATTTTTCTGTTCGGATTACAGAAAATTCCAGCACTTCCAACACTTCCAGCACCTGCAGTGCTTACAGCACCCCTGTTTTCTGATCACGGCGCAGATCTTGACACATCCGATCTAGGAGGAGATCTTGACCCATCTGATCCAGGAGATGATTTTAATCATCCTGATCAAGGAGGAGTTGAATATGCATCATATATGATCATGATTTCAAAGCAAGGAGGAGTAGTTGACTCTTTACTTCTAGCAACACTTGATCAAGGTCAAGCGAAGGTACTAAGGTTTGATTTTCATGGAGAATTTCGACCTAGCATTGTTGGAGTAGCTGCCTTTATGGTTGTTGAATCCATAAGTCTTAACGAAGTAATCATATCTGATGCTTCTATTGCCTATATCGAGGCTATGCATGGAAATAATTTTCATGTTCCTCTTGGCAAAACAATTATGGATATCAAAGACAAACTCTATCGACTTATTGTTCCTGATACAGTGGTTGATCAGCAGGTTTATTTACCTACCAGAGAGAATCGAGCTGATCTCTTCATGCAAACTTAGTTTGCGAGCTTTTCAGATGAACCTGATTAAGTGAGCCTTGACCAAGATTCAGATCTTATCTCCAGGAGGAGGAGGCTGAGCATGGAGATGGCGATCTCTCATCAAGGAGGAGTGTCGAGATATATGATATCGAGATCACCATCTTGCTGCTAGACGTGATGTCACAGCACTGACAGCACTCAGCACATAGGTGCTGACTAAGCACTTATCAGCACTGAGCACCGACCTAACTAAGTAACGGCGGTTATTAGTGGGCCGGTGGTTGAAGCAACTAATACTATTCTTAGTATCACCGTTTTTTTGTTTATATCATTGTATACGTATTGATATACAACATTGAATACAATTCAATTTGCCTTTGTTTTGGGAGCTTCGGCTCTCGGAAATCGGCGTGCATCCTCTTCTCTCCCTTTCTTGGTGCAACCTTGACACATAGTGGGCCCTGCCTCTGTGCTATATTCGGACGGATAACGTGCACCTTATGTCATGAAGTTCCTAAACAACTTTGTTGATTGCTACCGAGTGGTTTTAAAAAAAAACATGTACGACCAAGGGGAGGAAGCCGGTGTGAATATCCTCACTTGGGTGGTCGCGAACTCCATGTAGGTGATTGCAACTCGTCTCTAAACAACCTGGCGATTGCTAAAATACATCCACGTCCATCATTTGCTTGGAACAGAATGCAAGAGAGTGATATACACATGTTAACATGAATTGGCCTAACATGGACTCAAATATAGTCGGACGGATGACGTGCACCTTATGTCATGAAGTTCCTAAACAACTATGTCGATTGCTACTGTGGTTTTGCAAAAAAACATGTACAGCCAAGGGGAGGAAGCCCGGTGTTAATATCCTCACTTGTGTGGTCGCACCTCCATGTAAGTGATTGCAACTCTGTCCCTAAACAACCCTGCTGATTGCTCGCAAATACATCCACGTCCATCACTTGCTTGAAACAGAACGCAAGAGAGTTTTGCTGCAGCTTGCAAAGAAGGTAAGGATAAAAGTTTTGAGATCGTTGTTAACATCATCAACTTTGGCTGGCCTAGTACCGATTAATGCAGGGTCTTTTGTTCCGTTTTGAGAAATAGATGTGTCTCTGCAACTTCTACACTACAAGTCAAGAAACAACAGAAATATATTAATCATCATAGAGTATCATACCGATCGTTAATTCCATAGAGAAAGAGCAAGTATTTACTCTACATGTGCTATTAAAAAATTCTATGTGCTTTAATAGAAAGAACAACACAACTTGTCAAGAAACTTACAAGAAAAAGCCATGGTGAGGCGCTCAGATGGGCGCCATGGTGATGGCGGCAGTGGCGGTTTGTGGAATCCCTCATAACTTCTGCATCCGGACTCCGTTTTCAGCGATCTTTGGTTCGTTGGAAAGCTCTTTCAGTGATTCTTCTTTTTGCACATATTTTTCTTCGGTTTTTGCTGTGTTTAGGGGCCGGATTTGATCCCCCTGTTGCGGCCAGGCCTAAACATGTAAACCCCTGAGCATGGTGATGGTGGGTAATTCTGCACCGAGTTTGGGCCTGGAGAAGGTGGGCCAAGGGATTCGTGTCAGAGATGCTGCGAGAGGAAAGAAAGGAGGCAAGGATATATCCAAAACCTGCGTCAGCTTGGCGCTGGATCTTCAAGAGCCAATTCTTAGCAGGATGTATCCAGTAAAGTAGGCAGCCGGTGGATTCCCAGGAGCTGGCTTTTGGGAATTCGGGTAGGATGGAGAATAGAGAGGTGGTGCCCAGCTCAATGCCACCTTTGGAGTCTGTAACTTTGCCATCCTTGGTTGGTGTGAATGGTGATGTGCTGCCAGAGGACCCCTTTCGGATATCTGCGGCTTCCTGGAGGTGGTGCCTCAATCGCCACGAGCCCCAACTCCTCATGCATGGAAAGGTAATGACACTGCTGTGCTGCTCTTTCTAGGCCTAGGTTTTCTGATTGGATTAGGCAACCGTTGCAAGCAGAAAGTGCAGAGAAAAGTTCTAGGGTGACAGAGGCACTGCTTATCTTAGAGCAGAATAATAAGAAGGATTTGCAGCAAGTTTTTAAATCATTACCTCCTGTTGTAGAAATCAATCACGGAAGCATGTCGCGATTATCTGAGAATTTGGTTGCATCTTCGGTGTTAGGCCATTTCACTGGGGCCTTTTTGGATATGCAGAGGCTTGGGTACTGGCTACGGGCTCAGTTTAAGAGGCTGGAGTTGCCTCCATATGTGACCTGAAGTCTCATGGGTAATAATTTTTTCTTATTATGGTTGATTCTGAGGCCACGGTGGAGCAGTTGGTCTCGCATGGAGTGGCACGTATGGGAGGGGCCTATGTTTTGTTCCAGCATTATGCTCCAGGTTTCTCTTCTGCTAGGCCTGCTGCGCGGCTGCGGTTAGAGTGCCATCTTCGGGCTTCAAACCGGGATTTGCCTCCGAGAGATGATGGTGCACGAAGTTTCTAGTGGCCATGGCCAAAGGCCGGGAACTCACATAGCGCTTTTCGATTGTGGGTGCACCACCGAGATATGTGTAGGTATTCCAGGCGAGATGAGATGGTACCTCGAGTCTTGTGGTTAAAAGTGGTGATTTCTATTCCTACTTCGGTTGGACTTGCTTAATGGGGAGAGCTTTTGGCAATGTTTCCCCGCTTAGCGGTTTCACCAAGATAAGCCTCACTCAAGACCAAAAAGCGAAGAGCAAATCGTGGTTGGTCCGCCTTCACCCTGCTTTGGTTCCCCCGTGTTGAAGGTGCATGGGAGCGGTGGGCAGTCGAGAGACACAACCCGAACCCTCCTCTCGTATGGTGGATCCCGAGGTCCAGAGGAGACTTGCACTGCATTGAAGAGTTAAAAAGGTGAGAAAAAAGGAAGGGTGGCAACAAGTTGTTTCTAGGAGGCGAGCTCTGGGTGAGAGCTCCTCAAGAGGGTCACTTAGCCCATCGCGTACCCGGTGCACAGTCCCTCCTCAAGTGGATCGAATGGTGATTGATCGGGTAGTCGAACTTTTCTTCACGGGCTGATAGTGTTGAGGCATGTGAGGCTTTACAAGGGATCCCGGACCCTTGGTGCACAAACGACCCACATGGATAAAGAAAATTCTATCTTGGAATGTGAGAGGCATCAAATCCTCTCCAGAATAAGCGAGCACGTCTCGCCATGGCTGTGAAGAATCTTAATCCAGATATCTTGTGTGTTGCAGGAGCATAAATGTGCCAGGGGTGATATTACCAACCTAATGAATATCTTGGGTAATCGATGCGTGGGTGCATTAATTTGCTACAACGGCGGGGGCCGGGGAGGTACTTTGATTTGTTGAAAAATGGGTGTACATGTAACCTTTTCAGCCACAGATAGCCAAGGCCAGTGGGCAGTGATTAAATGGAAGGAGGGCCAGTCCGAGTGGGGTTTACTGAATGTGTATGCACCAATTGGGGCCACTCAGAGAGGTTGCTTATGGGCACAATTGCGAAATAAGCTCCAATCCTTTGGTATGGGTTCTACATGGTTTGTCTGGGTGATTTTAACATGGTGGAGCTCGGAGGGCCAGGCATGGTATTGGTTCAGATATTGTGCGGGGGTTTTGGCGTGACCAATGGCTTAGGTTTGTGCGAGGAGTGGGGTTTAGCAGAGCTTCAGGGATGAAATTTTACTTGGTGCAATAATAATTTGGGGGCATGGTAGGGCATACTCTAGGCTGGATAGAGTTTATGGCACTCAGCAGTCTTGGATTATGCTCCGGCCTTCACTAGGGTGAATGTTACGGCCACCTCGTCTGCGATCACACTCCCAGATCATTCGGCCGCTTCATGACCACCCATGACCTCGGGGCGGTTTTAAGCTTAACACAAGCTTTCTTCGGGATCGAGTTCCGCGGTGGGCTGTAAGCTCATTTAGCGTAGAATATTCAACCCGGGATAGCGGAATGAGTGCAATGGTTACAGCATTGGCTAGGGTAAAACAATTTTTGAGAAAGAAGAATGACAAAAGGCTTTGGCTTCGGCGTCGGGAGTTGGATGCCTTATATACGGGCTGGAGTCTCTTAGAGGGCGGGTCTCGATGAAACTGCGTGGCAGCAGGTGCTTCGTCCGGTCGAGGTTGAGGAGGAGGCCAAGGTGTCGCAGGCTAGGGTCAAAGCAGGTTTGGCGTGGCTGAAGCGGTCGACACTTGCTCCAAAGTCTTTTTCCGAGCAGCCCGCGGGAAGAAGTATCACGGCACCATGGCGGACATAGTTACACCCGGGGAGTGGTGTTGCAGCAACGGATGCTATCAAGGCCTTTGTAGCGGCAAGACTATGAAACATTTTTCAAGGAGAGCCCGCTTCCCTCGCGAGTGTTTTCAAGAGCTGGTCTTTGGCCAAGGTATCGCCAAGAATCTCAAAGCCCTTCAAAGACAGAGCTTAGAGGAGCCGTTGGCAGGGGCAGGAGTTGGGGATGCATGCCTTTGTTGGCTCGGAATAAGTGTCTGGATTAGATGGAATACCAGTGGGTTTTTTCAAATCTTGGGAATGGGTGGGGGACTCGGTGGTGCGGTGTATGTGGATCTTTTGGGGAATAACTTCGATGCATCCTCGGCTGAATCTGGTTGTATTTCACTTATACCCAAGTGTAAGCATCCTAAAACCATCAATGATTTGGAGGCCTATTACTCTGTTGTATGTAGTGTATAAGATCATTGCTAAGGCTTTGGTGAGAGGCTTAAGCGGTACTAGTTCACGCCATTAGTGCTTGAGCGATCACGGTTTTATACCACAGCGGAACATTCTTCATAATGTGGCTGCTTTGCTTTTGAGGGAGTGCATTGGGCTGCGTAGGATGAGGCAGCCCTTGTTTTTCTTAAGCTAGATTTTGCCAAGGCTTATGGCGGTGTTATTTGGCGGTTCTTGGCGATATGATGAGCCTTTGGAGTGCGGACCTAGTTTCAGGGACACGGTTATGAAAGGCTGCGTGTACGCTAGGCGACGCGGTGTGGTGTCGTGGTGAGACCTCTTCAATCTTCTCGTGGCGAGGCATTAGGCGGGGATGTCCGTTGGCCCCTTCACATTCACTATAGTGGCGAAGCTCTCTCGCGGCTTTTCGGTGGCGATTCGACAATGTGGTGCAAGGTCTCCGCATGGATGATGGGTCGCTTAACAGGTTTGCAATCAATTTCGCGGATGATACATTCCTCTTTCTTCATGCGGATGAGTCAATCTCCAGTGCACCAAGAATATTTTGGATGCCTTTTCTTTAACCGTGGTGCTTGCTTAACCGGTGAAGTGCTTCGGCCATGTGGGTACTTGGAGGAACCTCCTCCTGCGTGGTTGAGTCGGTTTCCACGGGCTCTTACACCACCACACGGCACCAAAGCGTTAGGCATACCATTTGGCTTGGACATTAATGCTAGGGCAATTTGGAGGAGACATTCTGAGAATCTTAAGCAAGCATCAACGAGGCGGGTGGAAGTAAACTCACCATGGCGGTAGGATTCGATCGAAAAGTCCCGATTTCTGTAGCACTCATGTTTATGCAGCCTCCTCGCATACTTGCGCCGAAAGTGTGGTTAAGGAGTTGGATGACACCATTCGCAATTTTGTTTGGGGAGGAAATGAGGAGGGGGCTCTGAATTGAAGGTCGCATGGTGGAAGTGTGTAAGGCGAAAGGCGGGGGGCTTAGGTATGCTTGATGTGTCCTTGCACCACGAAGGTTACAGTGTCGAAATTCATCGGCGGTTGTTGCAGGAGCAACAATCCCCGTGATTAGCTCTGTTGGCACAGTAAACGGGCCACTCTATTGTGTTTAGAAGCCGGCAATTCGGCTCAGTTGCCGTGGGGCTCTGTTTGAGGATTTTGGCGGCCATTCCCTCATGCGCCGCCTTTTCTTAAAGGTCTCCTCAAGGGCTGGAAGGTGGTCAAGGTTCTCTTTTCATTGGACCCTAGCGGTGTGTATGGTAGCCTCATCGCCCTTTCTTTGGGTACCCTTGGATTCCCGGATCTCCCTTGCCTCTTCTCTACACCCGTGTTTTCGGCGCCCGATGGATTCGCTGCGGGGGTAACATCCATCCGTGGCTGGTATTGGGAGGGTCACTGGCGCCGTGGGAGTTTTTAGGGATCGATTTGGCCTTTATTTGGGACATTCGGACTTGGGCGAAGTGCGAATGCTATTCCATTTGCGGTTGTCTTCTCAAGTCAATCGCGTTTGGAAGTCGCATAGTGGACTTGATGCATCTCAGTTTGTAGCATCGGCTTATGGGCTTCTAAGCTTCGGGACACATTGCCGCCTTTCCGGATAAGTGGTCACTTAAGCTTCGGGGAGTAAGTGGCCCGCCATGTGGAAGTGGGCATGGAATACATTGCCTCCTCCTAAAATCCATTACCCTTTTATGGCAGATCTTGCACCGTAGCCTCGGGGTGAATGTCCGAAAGTACACAGGTTCAAGCCTCAGTAAGGAAACATGCCCTCTATGTGGGGGCGAGAGACCATTGAGCCTTTGCTTTTGTCCTATGCATGAGAGGTAGGGGCAGCTTGGTCTGGGTGAGAGCCCTCTTTGGGTCTTCACCTTGCGGTCGAAGCTTCTCATGGGAGTCTTTCCTAGCGGGTTGGTGTGTGGCCAAGCAAAGAGCGTTCCATTTATGCGAGCTTGGCTTCGTGGTTGATTTGGAAAAGACGGAGAGCGAAGGTCTTTTCAGAATCAATGGTTTTAGCCCTTTTCGGTTGGTTCCGATCTTGAGGCATAAGTTGTGGCGGGCTTACCAAGTCTCAAGCTTATGCAGCCTGATTAAGCGGGAAATTTGGTCGACATTCTTACAGATTGTGAATCATGATGGGCACTTCATTTCTTAGCACCACACTTATCATTGTACTTGATCACATTCTAGTGATTTAATATATTCTTATATTCTTCAAAAAAAAAAAAAAAAAACACAACTTGTCAATTAGCTTGGTATGGTCCTAGCGTGGGTTCTAGTTCTAAAATCAGCAAACACCACCTCTGAAATTAGGAGTCTCCACCTTTTGTGATCCCACTGGTGACTCCTAGGCAGAAGAAATAATAAAGGAAAAAACACACTTCTCCCATGTTGAGGTGTGATTTATCAATGTGCTGTTGTGAAACTACGTTCGCAAAGAAGCAAAATCCATGAAGAAATAGCAGAAATCGCTGATAATAGGAAGCAAAATATAATGGTATTTGTATGTAGTATTTGAACATAATTGTTCAAGGGAACTGCATGGTATCATTGTAGCTCATCTATGATGCTAGAATTAAATGTGCTACATAACTAGTCTCTACATTCTTCAGAAAAAACAACACAGAATATAGGATCCTAAGTTCCACTAGCTTGTTGACCAGAATAACTACAGATGTATTAAACAACGGATGGAGCAATCATTGCAAGTAAAATACAAATATGAGAAGATAGAGTTGAATGCTCTGAGAAGATGAAATTTAGTCACCATTGCTATATGCTAGAAGAATCAGTACGTACCTAAAGCCTTAAAAACAATCCGATAAAACAGAAGTGGAAGTAGGACACAATAGCATGAATACAAGCAAAATCTGACTTAGAGGGAAGAGCTATTATCCCATTCTATGAAGCATCCAATACGAAGACTAGGAGCCTCCAGCTCCGATTTCTATTGTGATTCTATGTGCATAATCATCATTGTGATCCCTTAGAATGAAGCTCCTATGTGCCTTTTTCACAAGATTTGAACATATTTGAACAAAAAGGCTAAGGGGAGGCTTGGGATTTTAGGCTTGGATTGATTTTGCATTTGAATAGGTTGGATTAGTGAATTCAAACTAGCCCTTATATGTTAAAAACTGGATCAAAACAATGAAAACCACTATGGTCCACTATGGTAGCTATTATATGGGCATTCCATCAAAGGGCAATAGTAGTAGAGAAGGTCAAATATCCATATGAAATTTGTCAATTCTTACAATGCTATCAGCCTCTACTAATTTCTTACAGTGCAGCATACTGTTATTTGTCAAACAAGCTTATATCATGCACTTTATAAATTAGGCAGCTTATACATTAGCTAGAATGTAACATTGAGTGAATCTGCCTTCTAAATGTCCTCCATCCATGCTTAGAATGTTTTTGCATTGAATCTACCTCGGCATTTTCTGTAGAAAATGTTATTTGTTATTTTTATGTGCATGATAAGTCATTTGACTTTTGAATCCTTGTGTATACTTTCTTGAGGGAAACAATGTTCTAGAGTGGGTTTAGACTATTATCAAGCCACCTTTTAGAGGTTTCTTTACATCCTTATGCAAGGTTATGAAATTTTTTGGCTTTCGTCAAGTAAAGAATATATTACCCAATTAGAAAAGGGCATCATACAACATGCTTTCTAGAAAGTATCGAAGCAAGCAAAAGAACAGATGCCGTGAGATTGCCATACTCCTTTATTTCTGATCATCTTGAAAGGCCACACTCGAATAAACATATCTTAGTATTCTATGTGAACCATAAACCTGAAGTCCTCTTTGAACAGGAAGTGCAGCAAACTTGGGCACAAGCTTGTTCACTTGAACACTATTGTTAGCATGAACATCTGCAGATATATCATTTAATGGTATTGATCGTTGCCCTATCCTCAAACCTGTTACTGAACATGAGCTTGTCATAGATGTCAATGCATATGGAGGTCCCGCAAATACAGGCTCCTTTGGCCAAAGGCCCAAACATAATAGTTCTTTCAAAATGTTCATTGAAATGGATTTAAGAATATAGAGGTTGAAATCAAAATAAATGCATCATATTTCCTTAAGAATCAAAGATTTTGGCTACGTTTTTGAAAAAGATTTGTGAAAGCAACACCCTAGGATCCCTAAGGCAAATTATTATTCTTACACCATGTGCCTTTTTTAATCAAGTATCTAATGAGAATATTCCAATAGCATCTTTCTAAAATTATTATAGATGTTCAAATTTTGATTCTCTAGCTCATCAACACCATTGAAATGTGAAAACTATCTCTCAATTACCATTGTATGCAATGTGAACTATGTCTATACAAACCTCAAATCAACCAACAAACTCAAGTGAAATTCAAGACGTCCATAGTAATCAGGTATTTAGGTACCATTAAATGTAACTCAAACCAAGCCAAATACTTAATTAGGCATTTTACTCATAGTGAAGAAATTTAGCTTTTTTCTTTGCATACATGTTCTTTGAAATAAAATGTCACAAGTCTGGATAGCCAAAGATTCTTATCAAACAAGAACATGCTCCTTTACTAG